>AWOL01S0125681.1:0-14483 GCA_000715115.1 Nicotiana otophora | reverse complement strand
GAATTGCAACCCAATCCAAGCCTATTGAAACTATGAACTTCCGAATTCTAAAACTAACGCCGAACCATACCAATCAACTCTGATTGACCTCAAATTTCGCAGACAAGTCATAAATGACATGACTGAGCTATCCCAACTTTCGGAATCAAAATTCGACCCCGATATCAATAAAGTCAACTCCCGATCAAACTTTCCAACCTTCCAAACCTTCAACTTCCTAACTTTCGCCAATTTAAGTCGAACTGACCTACGGACGTCCAAATTGACATGTGGTCATGCTCCTAAGTCCAAAATTACCATACGAAACTATTGGAACCATCAAACCTATATTCCGGAGTCGTCTACACAAAAGTCAAACTACGGTTAACTCTTTCAACTTAAAGATCTAGTTTAAGGTCTATGTGTCCCATTTCACTCCAAAACTTACCCAAACTCAAACCCAAACACCCCCGACAAGTCACCTAACCATAATACAACTTAGAGAAGGCAATAAATAAGGGATTGGGGTTAAAATACTCAAAATAACTGGCTGGGTCATTACAAAGGGTCCATTAATGATTCTTACATGTGGAAGATTAGTTGGTAATGTAGGCAAGCAGTGGAAGGAGGTGAGGGACAATCGTATCAAGAACACTGGAAAGCATGATGATTTGCAAAATACAACTGGGAAAGAAATTGTCCCAGTTGATGGTGGTGCCTAGAAGGTTCAAACAACAAATAAATTTGCAGCTTTAGAGATGGAATAAGGGGAGAAGGAAGATAATAATCAATTGGCTTTGGTGGAGACAACTGCTACTCAAAGAAGCCCTAGAACTAAACCTATTTAAACTAGGAGANCTTACACGTGGAAGATTAGTTGGTAATGTAGGCAAGCAGTGGAAGGAGGTGAGGGACAATCGTATCAAGAACACTGGAAAGCATGATGATTTGCAAAATACAACTGGGAAAGAAATTGTCCCAGTTGATGGTGGTGCCTAGAAGGTTCAAACAACAAATAAATTTGCAGCTTTAGAGATGGAATAAGGGGAGAAGGAAGATAATAATCAATTGGCTTTGGTGGAGACAACTGCTACTCAAAGAAGCCCTAGAACTAAACCTATTTAAACTAGGAGATTGAACCCAGCGGCTGCTGTCTTCATGCCTGCTCTAATTGGGAATAACAAGCTGGATAAAGGAAAGAATGCTAGTCCTAAAGAGAATGTGAATGGAACTACTGAAGGAGTACAAAAAGAATCAACATCTCAATGGGTGAATAGGACCTTTGTACCTACCAAAGCAATTCAAGGTAATGAAGACAATGCTAATAGTGATAACAATGATCAAAATGGAGCATATTTCCTCAACTAATCAAAACTAATCAGTTGTGCCAAGAGGTTCCTTCATAGACTGTAGTTATTGGCAATTTGCAACTAGGACGATTATGGAGTGAACATGTGGAAGAAGAATCTGAGGAAGAAGGTGAATTTCATTATGAAAATGATTAGGTAGATGTGGAAAATACTATTTAATCATGTGGAAAAGATTTAGAAGATTGGTGCAATTTGTTGATGTAGATAATCATGCTGAGGAAGTAGTACCTACAAATGAACAACTTGCAGATGATATGGGTGGCACAGTCATGGAATCAGGTTTTAAGAGAGATGCTGAGCTAAGTCCTAAATCTCTAGATAATCCCAAAAGATCAAATTTACCAGAACAAACTCAAGTATATAACCCTAGCCCTAAAAAACTTGAAGCAACCCTAGCTATAGTAAACCCTAGGCCTCATTTGATGCCTAAGGACACTAACATAGCTGGAAAGAAGGTAACATAAGTTGTCCCAGCTCCTATGGATCAAAAGGGAGCTAAGGCTGTAGTCCCTAAACCTTGGAAGAATCAAATAACAAAGCAGCAACAAGGGAGTCAAGAAGAAGAGAATGATGCAAAAAGTAGAAAGGACATGGATGAGGAATCAACTGTCCAGAATTTCATGAATGTGGCAAGGCAAGGTGATCTATCCCCCAGGAAAATAGAGAAGGTGAAGTCAGTTGGCAAAGGAAAGAAAAGGTAACAAAAAGAAAATACTAGTGTCCCTGGCACTGGAGTGCAAACAAGAAGGATAGTCTCTAAATCCAATATTTAGATATGAATGCTATCATTTGGAATATTAGGTCTGTAAAAATCAAGAAAGCCTTTAAAAGGCTTATTATAATACATAAACAATATCAATTTAGATTTGTGGGGATGATGGAACTAATGCAACAAGCGAGGAAACTGGAAAGATATAGAAGAAGGATTGATTTTGCTCAGGCCATTGTGAATGTTTCTACCAAAATATAGGCCTTTGTGGATGATGGTTATGAAATTACTATTTTTATTGACATGGTTTAACAACTTACTCTTAAGTTATTTGATTTAAATTCCCAAAAATAGATCANCTTACACGTGGAAGATTAGTTGGTAATGTAGGCAAGCAGTGGAAGGAGGTGAGGGACAATCGTATCAAGAACACTGGAAAGCATGATGATTTGCAAAATACAACTGGGAAAGAAATTGTCCCAGTTGATGGTGGTGCCTAGAAGGTTCAAACAACAAATAAATTTGCAGCTTTAGAGATGGAATAAGGGGAGAAGGAAGATAATAATCAATTGGCTTTGGTGGAGACAACTGCTACTCAAAGAAGCCCTAGAACTAAACCTATTTAAACTAGGAGATTGAACCCAGCGGCTGCTGTCTTCATGCCTGCTCTAATTGGGAATAACAAGCTGGATAAAGGAAAGAATGCTAGTCCTAAAGAGAATGTGAATGGAACTACTGAAGGAGTACAAAAAGAATCAACATCTCAATGGGTGAATAGGACCTTTGTACCTACCAAAGCAATTCAAGGTAATGAAGACAATGCTAATAGTGATAACAATGATCAAAATGGAGCATATTTCCTCAACTAATCAAAACTAATCAGTTGTGCCAAGAGGTTCCTTCATAGACTGTAGTTATTGGCAATTTGCAACTAGGACGATTATGGAGTGAACATGTGGAAGAAGAATCTGAGGAAGAAGGTGAATTTCATTATGAAAATGATTAGGTAGATGTGGAAAATACTATTTAATCATGTGGAAAAGATTTAGAAGATTGGTGCAATTTGTTGATGTAGATAATCATGCTGAGGAAGTAGTACCTACAAATGAACAACTTGCAGATGATATGGGTGGCACAGTCATGGAATCAGGTTTTAAGAGAGATGCTGAGCTAAGTCCTAAATCTCTAGATAATCCCAAAAGATCAAATTTACCAGAACAAACTCAAGTATATAACCCTAGCCCTAAACAACCTGAAGCAACCCTAGGCCTCATTTGATGCCTAAGGACACTAACATAGCTGGAAAGAAGGTAACATAAGTTGTCCCAGCTCCTATGGATCAAAAGGGAGCTAAGGCTGTAGTCCCTAAACCTTGGAAGAATCAAATAACAAAGCAGCAACAAGGGAGTCAAGAAGAAGAGAATGATGCAAAAAGTAGAAAGGACATGGATGAGGAATCAACTGTCCAGAATTTCATGAATGTGGCAAGGCAAGGTGATCTATCCCCCAGGAAAATAGAGAAGGTGAAGTCAGTTGGCAAAGGAAAGAAAAGGTAACAAAAAGAAAATACTAGTGTCCCTGGCACTGGAGTGCAAACAAGAAGGATAGTCTCTAAATCCAATATTTAGATATGAATGCTATCATTTGGAATATTAGGTCTGTAAAAATCAAGAAAGCCTTTAAAAGGCTTATTATAATACATAAACAATATCAATTTAGATTTGTGGGGATGATGGAACTAATGCAACAAGCGAGGAAACTGGAAAGATATAGAAGAAGGATTGATTTTGCTCAGGCCATTGTGAATGTTTCTACCAAAATATAGGCCTTTGTGGATGATGGTTATGAAATTACTATTTTTATTGACATGGTTTAACAACTTACTCTTAAGTTATTTGATTTAAATTCCCAAAAATAGATCATACTTATATTAGTGTGTGCCAAAATGTGATGTCATAGAAAGAGTAGAATTATGGGATACACTATATGATTTGGCTAACAACATGAGAGTTCCATGGATTATAGGTGGGGATTTCAACGTAATCTGGGACGAGGAGGAGAAATTTGGTGGACTGCCAGTAGCTTTGAATGAAGTAGATAACTTTAGGTACTGTATCAATACATGCAACTTACATGATCTTGGTTTCAAAGAAAGTATTTTTACATGGTGGAATGGTAGAGTTGAGGATGATTGTATCTTTAAAAGGCTGGATAGAGTGCTGTCCAATGAAGAATTCTAATAGTTATTTCCAGGGATGGAGATCACGCCCTTGTCCAAATTGGATCTGACCACATCCCCTTGTTAATCAAGTGTGATCCTGATGTCATTCCTATTACGAACTAGTTCAAATTGCTAAACTTATGGACAAATCATGTGACTTTTCAAAATGTAGTGAAGGAAAACTGGCAGTTTGATTTTAGTACTAATCCCTTTATCATATTCAATCACAAATTGAAAAAGTTAAAGGAGGCATTATTAGCACGGAGCAAGGCTACTTATGGAGATATCTTCCAAAAAATTTCTAGCTTAGAGGAGGTGGTGATGGTGCATGAAGCTCAATTTGAATTCTTTCCTACTCAGATTAATAGAGAAAGGCTTCATAAAGTATAAGCAGAACTTATTAGATTCTTATCACTTGAGGAAGAATTTTGGAGGAAGAAATCAGGTATGACCTGGTTTAAAGAGGGTGATCGCAATACTAGATTCTTTCATGTTCAAGTGAATGGGAGGAGAAGAAGATTGTAGCTGAAGAGGATTCAAAATACAGAAGGAAACTGGATTGAAGACAATGAACAAATGGCTAAAGAGGTAGTAAGATTCTTTATTGCTCATTTTCGTGAAGAAGTTGCCCCTACTGCATTTGGGATCATTGATCATGTTACCAGTATGGTCACTATGGAGTAAAACTAAGAGCTGGCAAGACAACCTACAAAAGAGGAGGTCAAGTATACTATGTTTGGGCTAAATGGGGAAAGTGTAGGAGGACCTGATTGCTTCACTAGAAAGTTCTTTCATTCCTGCTGGGAGATCATATGAGATGATGTGTATGCAATGGTGAGGGATTTGTTCAATGGTCAGGAACTACCTAAGTTCATCAATCACACAAACTTAGTACTGTTGCCTAAGAAAAAGGAAGTGGTCACATATTCTGACATGAGACCTATAAGTCTTAGCAACTTCATCAACAAGGTGTTCTCAAGGGTTATCCATGAAAGACTAGTAAATTTTTTACATACAATTATATCAGATGAACATGTTGGATTTGTTAAAGGGAGGAGTATTGTGAAGAATGTGCTATTGGCTCAAGAAATAATAACTGATATTCGATTAAGAACAAGGGCTGGACCAAATGTGGTGATCAAGTTAGACATGACTAAAGCATATGATAGACTATCTTAGCTATTCTTGACTAAAGTGTTGAGGAAAATGGGCTTCTGTGAGAGATTCATTGGGATTGTTTATGGAATTGTTGCAAACAATTGGTACTCAGTGTTGATTAATGGCCAGCCTTATGGATTCTTCAAATCCACCAGAGGAGTCAAACAAGGTGACCCTTTGTCACCTACTATATCCATTCTAGTTGCTGAGGCACTATCAATGGGATTGAATGCACTTTACTTGAATCCTTATTTCCGTGGGTTTGAGTTACCAAAATAGAGTCCAAGGATCAATCATATTGCCTATGCAGATGATACCATAATCTTTTCATCCTCAGATGCAACTTCACTACAATTGCTCAAGGAGGTTTTAAGTGCTTATGAGGTGGCTTCTGAGCAGTTGATCAATAATGCTAAATCAGCAGCACTCATGCATAATTCTGCAGGCATTTCAGTGGTGAATAAGGTTCAAAGAATCACAGGGATAGGTAAGCATGAATTCCCCTTCACATATCTTGGTTGTCCTAGTTTTTAAGCAAGAAGGAGAATGGACTACTATCATGGTCTTATCAACAAAATTCTGGACAAAACTACAATCATGGAAAAGTAAACTTCTTTTTATTGGCGGTCGAGCAATTTTGATAATACATATGTTGCAAAGCATGCCAATACATTTGTTGTCAGCAGTGAACCCTCCCTCATGTATCATTAATAAGATGCACAAGATATTTGCACAGATGTTCTGGAGTAATGCAGTAGGTGGTAAAGGAATGCACCGGGATTCTAGGGATACATTGAGCTTACCATATGAAGAAGGATGGGTAGGGTTTAGATCATTACATGATGTAGCCAAAGCCTTATTTTGTAAACTTTGGTGGAATTTTAAAACTAAACCTACATCATGTAGCTTNTGAGGTGGCTTCTGAGCAGTTGATCAATAATGCTAAATCAGCAGCACTCATGCATAATTCTGCAAGCATTTCAGTGGTGAATAAGGTTTAAAGAATCACAGGGATAGGTAAGCAGGAATTCCCCTTCACATATCTTGGTTGTCCTATTTTTTATGCAAGAAGGAGAATGGACTACTATCATGGTCTTATCAACAAAATTCTGGACAAACTATAATTGTGGAAAAGTAAACTTCTTTCTATTGGCGGTCGAGCAATTTTGATAATACATATGTTGCAAAGCATGCCAATACATTTGTTGTCAACAGTGAACCCTCCCTCATGTGTCATTAATAAAATGCACAAGATATTTGCACAAATATTCTGGAGTAATGCAGTAGGTGGTAAAGGAATGCACCGGGCTTCTAGAGATACATTGAGCTTACCATATGAAGAAGGAGGGGTAGGGTTTATATCATTACATGATGTAGCCAAATCCTTATTTTGTAAACTTTGGTGGAATTTTAAAACTAAACCTACATCATGTAGCTCTTTCATGAGTCAAACATACTGCAAGAAGTTAAATGCTATGGTAGTACAATGGAGAAATGGATCACATGTTTGGATAAAGATGTTAGAATGTAGAGATAACATTGAGCATCAAATACTATGGCAACCAAGAATGGGTTCCTCACTTTTCTGGTTTGACAATTGGACAGGAAGGGGCATTGTATTTCATTACTCCATAGGATGTTTATTGTGATGAAGATACATAATGTGTATGATGTGGTGGAGGAAGGAGAGTGGGATAAGGACAGGATTATGAACATCTTACCCCATGATATTGCAATTCATATCAATGAGAATATTAAGCCTCCAGTAGTGCATGATGAATTAGATAGACCTTATTGGATGTTGGAGACCAGAGGTAACTTCACGGTCAAATCTGCTTGGGAATATACTAGGAGGAGAAGAGAACCCAAAATTGCATTTAAAAATATATGGGTGAAAGGGCTACCTTTTAAGATTGCTTTCTTTATGTGGAAGGTTTGGAAAGCTAGGCTACCACTTGATGATCACTTCAGAAGGTGGGGCTATTTTATGCCATCGAGGTGTTGGTGCTGTCGAATTCCAGAGGAGGAGACATTAGTGCATGTCTTTATGGATCATATGCAGCTTGCAATGTTTGGTATTACTTTCTCTCAAATGCAAGAATAGCAATTGAAGGGCTCTCCTTGTAGCATGCAATAACTAAGTGCTGGACTGTCCAGGTAGTGCCAAGACTTAAACCTATATTTCATGCACTGTCCTCCATCATTTTGTGGGAAATCTAGAAGAGGAGGAATATTTATAAGCATGAGGAATCAGTGCCAATTAGTAGATTTATATACTAGATATCATCTACATTACAAGCTTTAGTCAAAGTGAGGAAGCCAAGCTTGCAGAATGTTCCACACAAATGGCCAAATTTATTGCATATGATGGAGAATTACACTCCACCTCTGAAGGTGACCAAAGTATTGTGGGAAGTTCCTTCTCAAGGATGGATAAAAGTTAATACAAATGGGGCATCAAGAGGTAACCCAGGCATGAGTTCGATTGGTTTTGTACTAAGAGATGAAGAAGGAGATGTTAGGTTTTCTATGGGAAAGGAGATACATGAGGTTACCAATACTGAGGCTGAAACACTTGCTATTCTTGAAGCTTTGAAATACTGTATACAACATGGCTACACGTAGATATGGATGCAAACTGATTCAATGCTACTGAAAAATATTGTTGAAGGCACATGGATTGCACCTTGGACAATAGTTGCATATGTGGAGGAAATCAAGGGCATCATTGAGAGTTCTAATGTCAGAATATCGCACATCATGAGGGAGGGCAAAAATATGGCTGACTACCTAGCTAATTATGCTCTTGATAGTGGCTACAGTGAAGTGCATAGTTTTGATTAAATGGAGATACAAAGCAAAAGGATTGTGAATAGTGATAAACTACAATGTACATACCTACGAGTAAGAGTCGCGAGGAGCTAGGAGGTGAGGAGGAGAATATTAGCAAGGGGACGGAGAAGGTTGGAGTCATTAACTTGGTTCACCATGTTCAAGTCCTTAGGGAGGAGGACATGGCGATCAATTTTACCACTAACATCGTGTTCTTATTTGCAGAAGAAATTGTTGTATTCATGCCTTGCCTTTCGATACAATTTCTAAGGGTGGTATTAGCAATATGTGCTCACTCCCTTGAAGGAGTATTGAAGGTGAGCACAAGCATGGAAGTAAGGAATCAAAGGAAGAAACTAGGGCTTGACAGTATTCCTAAGGTCTCCAATCTTGTGAGACAAACACACAGTCCTAGTAAGCGAGAATACCAATGGAAATGACAAACACCCAAGTTAGGAAGAGACTGTCATACACATTGGATCCCATGTACTTGACACTGCCCAGAATTAAGGTCCAGACGGGTGTCATATGGGTTGATTATATTGACCTACTGAATACATTTGAAGCAGTGCAGAGTAGAAGCCCAATGAACTTCATTACTACAATATCTCAAGAGATTTTTCAGGATAAGGATGCACTGGGATTCAACTGGATAAAGCACGAGTGTTGGTTCAAACATTACATGCCCAGTTTTGTGCAGAATTGTAGCACAATGGATATAATGGACAATGCGCGTGAATTGACTATACCCCATGGTTTTTCAGGCATCCATAGCTCATAGCTGGAGAGGCTAGATTTGGACTTGGGAATCACAGGTACATAGTCACAAGAAGAAAACATATGGGAATACACGATTGATATCAAGGAAAGCTGCGACAAACTTTCAATGCATCTGGATAACTGTGGACTGTCTATTCTTTGAAGCATAACGTGACGAGCTCGAAACACCACTTTAATTATGCTTGCTAGTCAAATATAGTATAGTATAATATCGTATCCACATGGATTAGAGTTAAACAGTATTCTTATAGTTCTAGCTTGATTTCTATCCAAGATGATCAACAATGGATATTTCTAAGATTTCTAACTAAAATTAACTAAGAATCTAAAGTTATTGACTAATGATAATTGCAACAAAGGTACGCAAGGAAGTTAAAAATGGGAGAAAATAGGGGTTTATTGGATAGGTACAAGATAATTATTTGGGATCTAACTCTAGATAATTCACTTTTAATATTTAAGTGAGTCTCTCGAATTCAATAAATTATCAGTTCAACCGTTCATCAAAAACTCCTCTCTCGATTAAGTTTTAACCTCACAAGATGAATCAATTTAAGAACGTGAAGATATGCAAGAATGTGTAGTGGATTGGTATTTTAGGAGAACCTCTCTCAATTATCCTCCTAACTAAGTTTAATAAAAAATTCAACTAGCCTCTTTCAATTAATAAGAAGAATTAATGAACTCAACCAACAATATAATGCAAGGATATCACAAGTTATGCCTCTCTCGATTACATGAACAAGTGAATATAGATGCAACAGTTAAATCTTCCAAAACGGTTCAATACATAAAACTAGAGTTATAATCCACAAACAAATATCAATACACCAAATCCATCAAACCCTAAAGAGCACTACTCCATAGATATGGAGTAATTCATCACAAATATGTTTAAAGTAAAGGAAAACATAAAACGATCCAAACTCGGGTCTTGAGTGAGGATTGAATGATGAACTCCTTGTGCGTTTGCTTATCCAACTCCTCCTTAGCCTCCAAAGGTTTCCAATGTGTCAAAAGTCCCAAAAATAACACTTTTTNTGTCAAAATTCCCAAAAATAACACTTTTCCATGTATTTATACCAAGTAGGTTCGAGCCCAAACGAAATCACCTCCTATGCTAAATAGGACAATTACTCTGTAAAATTTGCACAGGCGTGCGGCATGGGGCGACGCGCCATGTGGGGCATTAGTGGGGAAATCCAAAGAGTTGAAATCAGTCAGACATTAGGAAAATGGGCAGCCGCAGCGCGTCACAAGCCGCCCCACGAGCCGCACTAGTGAAGTTTTCCAGAGTACGGATATTTCTTGCATTTTGATGTCCAGACTTGGTCCTCGGCACTCGAAGACAATACCGGCTTAATACCTTGGGCTTTTACTCAGACTTCAAAGCTCCAATTCATTCCATAACATCTATATAGCTCGGAATCACTCCTACAAGACATAAAACACACAATAAGTTCAAAAACTATCAATGCTCAAAACGAATAAAGTGCAGTAATTTGGAGTGCAATAAGCGACTAAAATACGTAATTATAGCCTACCATCAATACTCCACACTTAAACCATTGCTCGTCCTCGAGCAATCAAACTACACTTCACATAGACACGACCTTTTTTAAATAACTCTCATAACTCATCACACCAAGAATAATTAAAACAGATTAAGCACTCTAACGTAACATCCTTGCCTCAAGATTTGACTCAAAAGCACCACACACTTTTTACAACCCACTCACTTACTCTAACACAGAGGTCAATGACATTACCTTTCCTTCATGAATTAAGTGCCCTCACACAACAATTGAGAGTAGTTCCACACGTAATAAAATTTAAGAACAATTAGGAACTCAAGATAGAAAGAATTCACTCACTCTCAAAAATAACTTTCATGTGCCGCAAAAGACGTACCCTAAGCTTGCCCGTAGTGTACTACTCAACTAATTGAGCCCATTCAGTCAAGGATCAAGTAGGAATTTACTTGGTTGTAATGTAGGCCGCAGGACGGGTAGGATACATTTAGATATAAGAGTGACTATACCTCCCTAAGCACTTTGATACATACATTTCATTGTTCAAAACCCCACACTTATGTCAAACCAAAGCTCCACCTTCACATCAATATACGTTAACTCAGTACTTCTTTAAGCACAATTACATCAAAAGTCACCACTATCAAAGAATATTTTGCACAATACTACAACATTTTTATCTTTTCTCTTTCAATTCAAGCGGCTTTTACTTTTTTCAATACAGTGCACCTTTCTCCTTATTTCATTAGTTCCACTCAAAAGCAAAACCAACCACCCCATACTTCAACTTTTACAAAGTTCATACCAAATTCAAGTGCTCATGAGAGGTACAAGGTTCAAATAGATGGTCAATTCAAAAAAATGGGTAAGGCTTGTAATATGATTTCCAAAGAAACAGGATTACATGCTCAAGGAGGTTAACTAAGATACATAACAATTAGGTGGGTAATAGCATATAACTGGCTCAACAGATAAATACCTAAATCACTTCCAAGAATGAATAAAACTACTATTTTTCNCCACACTTAAACCATTGCTCGTCCTCGAGCAATCAAACTACACTTCACATAGACACGACCTTTTTTTAAATAACTCTCATAACTCATCACACCAAGAATAATTAAAACAGATTAAGCACTCTAACGTAACATCCTTGCCTCAAGATTTGACTCAAAAGCACCACACACTTTTTACAACCCACTCACTTACTCTAACACAGAGGTCAATGACATTACCTTTCCTTCATGAATTAAGTGCCCTCACACAACAATTGAGAGTAGTTCCACACGTAATAAAATTTAAGAACAATTAGGAACTCAAGATAGAAAGAATTCACTCACTCTCAAAAATAACTTTCATGTGCCGCAAAAGACGTACCCTAAGCTTGCCCGTAGTGTACTACTCAACTAATTGAGCCCATTCAGTCAAGGATCAAGTAGGAATTTACTTGGTTGTAATGTAGGCCGCAGGACGGGTAGGATACATTTAGATATAAGAGTGACTATACCTCCCTAAGCACTTTGATACATACATTTCATTGTTCAAAACCCCACACTTATGTCAAACCAAAGCTCCACCTTCACATCAATATACGTTAACTCAGTACTTCTTTAAGCACAATTACATCAAAAGTCACCACTATCAAAGAATATTTTGCACAATACTACAACATTTTTATCTTTTCTCTTTCAATTCAAGCGGCTTTTACTTTTTTCAATACAGTGCACCTTTCTCCTTATTTCATTAGTTCCACTCAAAAGCAAAACCAACCACCCCATACTTCAACTTTTACAAAGTTCATACCAAATTCAAGTGCTCATGAGAGGTACAAGGTTCAAATAGATGGTCAATTCAAAAAAATGGGTAAGGCTTGTAATATGATTTCCAAAGAAACAGGATTACATGCTCAAGGAGGTTAACTAAGATACATAACAATTAGGTGGGTAATAGCATATAACTGGCTCAACAGATAAATACCTAAATCACTTCCAAGAATGAATAAAACTACTATTTTTCTTTACAAACACACAAGGCAAGTTCTAGACATCAAATGCAATGAACAGAATAACACAAAGCCTCTCACACACATGGCGTGTAACTCACTCAGGATTGGACTATCAAGACACTATAGTCAAAGCAATTAAGCAAAGTTAAGCTCATACAGTTTAAGGTACTTATACAAGAGTCAAAAATTGAGCCTAAGCGCCACAACTAAAGTACTTACTATTCTCAAGGCATACTAAAGTCAAGAGATATTGCTTTCCTTTCAAATCATAGCACAAGGTTCCCTACTCCTGCAAAATAAAAAACTAAGTACACCCAGTTCAAACAAAACCATTGGAAAAGAATCACGGTACAAAGAAAAACCAAGGGGGAATTATTACACTACCTAATAAAAAAAAAATCTTTTTGTCTTTTTCTTTCGACTTTAATCCTTCAAAAAACCAGTCAAATGATATCCATCGTCGGAAAAAATCAAAATATTTTCAATTGTTATGGTTTTCCACTACTACAACTAAACAAACTAACACATATACATACAACATACAACATATCCCCCACCCCACACTTTAAGTTGTGGCATGTCCATATGGCATACAATTAAAAATCATAAGGTAAAGGAAACTTCCCTGCACATCTAGTCGGGGTCTGAGTCGAAGTCAGGATCCATTCCTCGCCTTCGAACTAATGCACACATCCATGCAGACAACTTATTCTCCGCCTTCTTGGGGTGCACTCCACACTTATCTTTCTCACTCGCTGCAGTCTTCTCTTTTGAGCCCTTCACTTTCCGCTCAACACTTGCAGTTGGCTTCTCCATTTTCACCCCCATTTCTACATTCATCTCGAAAGTTACAGTCTCCTCACCTACTCTAAGAATGAGCTTTCTCTTGTGTATATCTAATATTACTCTACCCTTTGCTAAGAATGGTCTTCCTAAGATGAGGGGGACCTCTTTGTTCTCCTTCATATTTACCACTATCAAGTCTATAGGAAATACAAACTTATCTACCCGAACTAAAACATCATCCACTATCCCCTCGGGTATCAGAGTCGTTTGGTCTATCAGTTACAAAGATATTGGCACTAACCTTATCTCTCCAATCTCTTTCTCCAGTTTTCTGTAAATAGATAGAGACATTAAGTTAATCCAGGCACCAGAATAACATAAAGATTTATCAAAATTAATAGAGCCTAAAGATCAAGGTATAGTAAAACTCCCTGGATCTCCACACTTTTGTGGGAGTTTATTTTGCAATATCGCATTGCAATGCTCTGTGAGCTTGACCACTGAGGTCTCTTCTATCTTCCTCTTCTTTGTCAGGATCTCCTTCAAGAATTTGGCATAAGCTGGCATTTGGGAAAGCACTTCTGTGAATGGAAAATTTACATTAACCTGTTTCAGCATATCCAGAAATGTCTCAAATTGGTGGTCTAACTTTTCTCTATATCTCTTTTGAGTAAAAGGTAGAGCAGGCATATGCTCACTTTCATTAGATTCATCCCTTCTCGAAATTTTCTCTTTTTTCTTTTTGTCATTTCCCTTCTTGCCTTTCTTCTTCTTATCGATATCATTCTTCAGCTGCTCCCCCACTTTCCTTTGCAATTATAACATCTTTTTGGTTTGGGGTGGGATCTTTAAACACTTGCCCACTTCTCAAGGTCATAGCATTCTCCGTTTCTTTGGGATTTCTCTCAATATCAGCGGGGAGAGTTCCTTGAATCCTCTTAGACAATATAGTGGCTAGCTGCCCAACCTGTCTTTTCAAGTTTCAAAAACCCGTACGTATTTTGTTGATACCCGCTCCATGTTCGCGTATAGCTGCACTTTGAGTTTCAAGTCTCTCATCAGTCTTGATAATGAAAGCCTTCATTAGATCCTCTAGACCTGGATAAATAGG
>AWOL01S0125678.1:0-42837 GCA_000715115.1 Nicotiana otophora | reverse complement strand
TTGTAGCATTAGCAAGATACATAAGTGCACCAATTGCACTAAGATAGGGTATTTCAGGACCAAAGAGTTCCTCATCCTCTTCTGGAGGTCGAAACGGGTCCTTATTTACTTCAAGTGATCGAACAACCATTGGTGTACTCAATGGGTGCGCTTTGTCCATGTAAAAGCGTTTTAAGACCCTTTCTGTATAGGCAGATTGATGCATAAATATCCCATTTGCTAAATGTTCAATTTGCAGTCCAAGACAAAGTTTTGTCTTTCCAAGATCTTTCATTTCAAATTCTTTCTTAAGATATTCAATTGCCTTTTGGAGCTCTTCTGGAGTTCCAACAAGATTTATGTCATCAACATAAACAGCAAGTATAACAAATTCTAATGCCATTTTCTTTATAAAAATACATGGACAAATAACATCATTTATGTAACCCTCTTTCAGTAAATATTCACTAAGGCGATTATACCACATGCGCCCTGATTGCTTTAAGCCGTACAAAGATCTTTGTAATCTGATTGAATATATCTCCCGAGATTTCGAATATACTTCAGGCATTTTAAATCCTTCAGGGATTTTCATGTAAATCTCATTATCAAGTGACCCGTACAGATAAGTTGTAACCACATCCATCATATGTATTTCAAGCCTTTCACGTAAGGCTAAACTGATGAGATATCGAAATGTTATGGCATCCATAACGGGTGAATATGTTTCTTCATAATCGACTCATGGTCGTTGTGAGAATCTTTGTGCGACAAGGCGAGCCCTGTATCTTTCAACTTCATTTTGGTCATTCATTTTTCGCACAAAAACCTATTTATGACCAACTGGTTTTATACCAGCAGGTGTTTGGACTACTGGTCCAAAGAACTCTCTTTTAGCAAGTGCGTTCAATTCTGATTGAATTGACCCTTGCCATTTTGGCCAATCAGATCTTTGTTGACATTCTTCGACAGATCGGGGTTCAAAATCCTCACTATCTTGCATAATGTTAAGTGCAACATTATATACAAAAATATTATCCACTACTATTTTAGATCGATTTAAATTAATCCCATCACCAGTAGAACTTATTAAAAGTTCCTCGCTCACTTGAGTCTCGGGTTCATTGATTTCTTCAGGAANACTATTTCAGATCGATTTAAATTAATCCCATCACCAGTAGAACTTATTGAAAGTTCCTCGCTCACTTGAGTCTCAGGTTCATTGATTTCTTCAGGAATCCCATAACTAATCAGATCTTGGGTCTCTTCAGGAGATCCCTTCATAATATCATTTTGATCATTTGTCGATTTTCTTTTTCTAGGATTTCGATCCTTAGAACCCACAGGCCTACCACGCTTCAGGCGTGCTTTAGGTTCACTAGCTCTCATGCTAGTAGATGGTCCTGCTGGGACATCAATTCGGATAGGTACATTCTTTGCAGGAATATGTGACTTAATTATCCTTTTCAAATCAGTAAATACGTCTGGCATTTGATTTGCTATATTCTGTAAATGGATAATCTTCTGGACCTCCTGATTACATATATGGGTATGTTGATCANTCTGGCATTTGATTTGCTATATTCTGTAAATGGATGATCTTCTGGACCTCCTGATTACATATAGGGGTACGTGGATCAAAGTGAGATAATGATGAAACTTTCCACACAATTTCTCTTTTGATTTCCTTTTTCTCTCCCCCTAATTGTGGGAAATTTGTTTCATCAAATCGACAATCTGCAAATCGAGCAGTAAATAAATCTCCCGTCAATGGTTCAAGATAGCGAATAATAGAGGGTGATTCAAACCCAATATATATTCCTAACCTTCTTTGGGGGCCCATCTTACTGCGTTGTGGTGGTGCTACTGGCACATATACAGCACGTTCAAAAATTCGTAGATGAGCAATATTTGGTTCATGACCAAAAACTAATTGTGACAGAGAATATTTATTATAATGTGTTGGCCTGAGACGGATAAGTGATGTTGCATGCAAGATAGCATGGCCCCAAACAGTAGTGGGCAATTTTATTTTCATAAGTAGTGGTCTTGCTATCAATTGCAGTCGTTTAATAAATGACTCTGCAAGGCCATTTTGAGTATGAACATAAGCTACCGGATGTTCAACTTTTATCCCAACTGATAGACAGTAATCATCAAAAGCTTGAGATGAGAATTCTCAAGCATTATCAAGACGAATAGCCTTTATAGGATAATTTGGGAATTGTGCCCTTAATCGAATTATTTGGGCTAATATCTTTGCAAACGCCAGATTGCGAGATGATAGTAGGCACACATGAGACCATCTTGAAGATGCATCTATTAGGACCATAAAATATCTAAACATCCCACTTGGTGGGTGAATAGGTCCACATATATCCTCATGTATACGTTCTAAAAAGACAGGGGACTCAATGCCAATCTTCATTGGTGATGGTCTAGCGATCATTTTGCCTTGATAACAAGCATCATATGAAAATTCATCATTTGTAAGAATCTTCAGGTTCTTTAATGGATGCCCACTCGAATTTTCAGTAATTCGTCTCATCATTATTGATCCAGGATGGCCCAAACGGCCATGCCAAAGCACAAAAGTATTTGAATCAGTAAACTTCTGATTTACGATAGAGTGTGCTTCAACTGTACTAATCTTTGAATAGTATAAGCCAGAAGATAAAGTTGGTAACTTTTCTACAATGCATTTCTGGCCAGAAATATTCTTTGTAATACAAAGATATTCCACGTTCATTTCATCTATTGTCTCAACATGATACCCATTTCGGCGGATATCTATAAAACTCAACAAGTTTCTTCGGGACTTGGAGGAGAATAATGCATTGTCTATAATAAGTTTTGTTCCCTTAGACAGAAATACAATAGCTCTTCCGGAGCCTTCAATCAAACTTATATTACCAGAAATTGTAGAAACATTTGCTTTTTCCTTATGCAAATAAGAAAAGTATTTCTGATCTTTGAATATGGCATGAGTTGTTCCACTATCAATTACACAAATATCTTCATGATTGGTCTTTGATCCAAACATAATTTGAGGATTATCCATATTCTTCAAAATGACATAAACAAAATAAATATGATAGTAAACATTATTATCAAAGCATAACTTTTATTTATGTACAACAATTACATAACCATACTATCTACTACAAATAACAAAAATTAAAATATTTACATCTCTACAGATTCACTACCGATCACATGACTTGTTTCTCCTTCTGGGAGTGCAAAGTAATCAGCTACATCCAAATGCATGAAGTCTAAATTATCTTCAGAAATAAAATTTGCTTCAGCATTTTTCTTTGTCTTCTTCAGGGAGGCTTGATATAGCTCAACCATGTGCTTTGGTGTACGACATGTACGTGACTAGTGCCCTTTTCCTCCACATCTATAGCATGCATTTTTTGGCTTTGCTGCTTGCACCGCTTCATGCTTTTGTTCCTTCCTTTTTCACTGCTGGTGGTGAGGAGGGTTCTTTGGTGCATTGTTATTACCACGATTAGAGTTTCCTCCCCGACCACGGCCATGACCACGACTGGGGCCACGTCCTCTTCCATGCTTAGCTTGGTAGAAGTTCATCTCATTCACTTCAGGGAATGGACATAAACCAGTAGGTCGGCTTTCATGGTTTTTCATTAATAGCCCATTATGTTGCTCGGCTACAAGAAGATGTGAGATAAGTTCAGAATACTTTTTAAATCCCATCTCTCGATATTGCTGCTGCAGGAGCATATTCGAGGCATGAAAAGTGGTGAAAGTTTTCTCCAACATATCATGATCAGTAATATTATCACCACATAGTTTCAATTGGGAAATAATTCTGAACATAGCAGAATTATACTCACTGATAGATTTAAAATCTTGTAGCCTTAGATGAGTCCAATCATAACGTGCCTGTGGAAGAACGACCATCTTCAGGTGGTCATATCTATCTTTCAAATTATTCCACAGTATGACTGGATCTTTAACAGTAAGATATTCCATTTTCAGGCCCTCATCAAGGTGATGGCGTAGGAATATCATTGCTTTGGCACGGTCTTGGTTTGATGCCTGATTTTTATCTTTGATGGTGTCTGCCAGACCCATCGTATCAAGATGAATTTCGGCATCAAGCACCCAAGGCATGTAGCTTTTGCCCGATATATTCAGGGCTACAAACTTAAGTTTAGAAAGATTTGACATTATTTAGAAAAAAAAAAGTTCGTACCTCTGATACTTTCAAAGTATTTGCTTGAGATGGCAGAGTCTCGTGCTGATAACGTGTTATAAAATAAAGACAGTAAAGTAAAGACAAGTATAGAGAGAAACTGATATATTATTTAAACTTCAAACTTATGTACATAATGAACTGAATTCTCCTCTATTTATAGAAGAAAGGAAGATGCTGTGTAAGCTGCTGCTGCAAGCTGCTGTGTAAGCTGCTTGTAAGCTGTTACTCTAAACTGTTGTGCCAGATATAGATAATCTTCTATCATATGTAATATTTATCCATAACGGAGCACCAAAAGGATAAGCTTCTTCAAGAGGCTTATTTCCAATAGAGTACTAAATAGATAAATATATTTACGGCGGAGTCTTATATGGATAAACTTCTTCAGGAAGCTTATTTACAACGGAGTACCAAATGAACATCCATAATATAATATATTCATAACAACATGAATATCTTTTGGAGGTCCTTTTTAAGAAGAAATCCAATTTGTTAGCTGAAATGAAAAATAATCAAATCAAATAATTCGAAATGGAACTCTAAAAAATAAACGAAATTACTTATTTGACTTGAATTTGGTCTGTAATATAGAATGGAGATTCGCCGAAAACCACCAAATTGCAAGTGAAAATACCACTGCTTAGCCGGTTTTTGGACTGATAATCGAAAAATAGACAGCATTTGCAAAGTTATTGAAAAATAGTCCCTATTTTATGCGGAGATAACATCTGGACAAAAGTACCTTTAAAAATTCGAAATAGCCAGATTTGCAACTGACAATTGAAAAATAGTCATATTTTCAAAAGTAATCGAAATTTAGCCACTTTTCATATAAAGATAAAATCTGAATAAAAACACCCTTAAAAATTCAAAAAATTCCAGCATAATATGTTGGAGTTCAAATTTTTTACAAATGAGATTCCAGCATAATGTGCTGGAGTTCTAACATAATATGCTGAAAGTTTGTGTGCATGAGCTCCAAAATTCAGCATATTATGTTGGAACTTTTTGTGTTTCAGTTAAAATAATGGCTATTTTTTAATGACTTCACAAACATTAGCTATTTTTCCATTATCGGTTCAAAATCTGGCTAGCCCATGCTATTTTTATTTTTTTTCCAATTGTAATTTAAAAGCCCGTTTGAATTAGCTGATTGTAAATTACTGATAGACTTGAAGTGCTGAAAATTATTTTTAAGTGCTGAAACTTATTTTTTAATTAAATATTTACGTGTTTGGATAGACGTGCTGAAACTGATAATAAGCACCTGATTGGTTTGGCAAAAAAATGCTTATAAGTTGTGTTCTTTTATTAAAATGACTAAAATACCCTTAATTTTTTGATAAAAGATTATAAATTAAAAAGTTTTTTTATAAAGAAAAAAGATGAACAATGAATATGGAACAAAGAGAAAGTCAAAAAATTTATTTTGAGAAAAATATTTTATGAATTAAAATTATTATTAAGAATAAACTAGTAAAAACTTTACTAAAACAAAAAATGCTTATTAAGTTAAAAGTCAAAACCTTAACCAAACACCCGGCCTTATCCGACCCAAAACAATAAACAGTCTTTTCTTCTGTGCTCAACTCAGTGAAAAGCATCTCCCCTTTCCTCATCCCCTTACCCCAACCAGTTCTCCTCTCTTCCTCCTTTAGCCATGGACTCTCTCACTCTCTCTACTTCCCTATCTCCTCACTGTTCCTCCCTTAATCTCCGACTTGGAAGCTCTATTCCTAAGATCCCGCCCACTTTTTGCCCTTACCCATCTCGCAAAAGCCCCTTATCATCTCTCAAATCCTCACTTACTTCTTCTCACCAACAACCCGCTTCAAAAACTCCCTTCTCAGATTCCCTAATTCTAAACCCCAATTTTGAAACCGGTGAGGATGATAAGTTGTCGTTGTTACTTGCGTCGGCCCCACAAACGCCGGATACGGCTATGCGCGGCGCTGAAGCCGACGCAATGGGGCTTTTGTTTAGGGAGAGGATTGTTTTCTTGGGTAGTCAAATTGATGACTTTATTGCTGATGCTATTATTAGCCAGCTTTTGTTGTTGGATGCTATGGATTCCTCTAAAGATATTAGGCTCTTTATTAATTCCCCTGGTGGCTCCCTCAGGTATCTTTTTACTTATCAGTATTTGCCCCATAATATGTTATTTTTAAGTACTGTTTTAATTCTTAACATAGCTATTTTTTCTTTGTTTGAATTTCTTTCTTGAACATTATTTGCTACCAACGAAGAAAAGAAAATTGGTAGCTAAAGATTAGGTTTTTACTGTTAGAATTTATGTTTGAAAATTGAGAATCCTACTTTTAGTTGGATTGTGATACCTTTGTCCTATAAGACGATATATTCTTCTTTTTACTATTTTAATTATTATCATGGCTAATGTTTCTTTATTTAAATTTGCTTTTTGAACATTATTTGTTACCAATGAAAAAGGAAAATTGATTAGCTAAAGATAGGACTTTTAATTTAGAATTTATGTAAGAAAGTAAAGATCCTAGCTTTAGTTGGGTTGTGACACCTTTGTTCTATGAGACCGTATATTGAGTATTGGAATGAAATGAGTCCAATGGGTGATCGGTATAGTCGAGCCCAACTAGTTCGGGACTGAGGTGTAGATTTGTACTAGTAGTCAATGTCATTTCTTAGATTGTGAATTTTGAAGTGCAAAAGAGGTGATATACACTCAAAGGAATGACTTATGGACCTAAAGCTGTTGACTCGAAGACAATGGTCCGAGAAAAATACACTGGGTTTGTTGAATCTAAGGCAGTCGTAACAACAGTTCATGGTTGAACTTTCTTTTTACAGCATCATCTACATAATTTGGCTGGTGGTACCAGTGAATCAACATTTTCAGAATAGTTAAAACAAATAACTTTTTTCAGCTTCTGGTGTCTTGGAAAAAAAGGGGTATATGACAGGAATGAGCTTGATGTGTACTTCCACAACGCTTTTCTAGCTTGTGGGGAAAGGATAAGAACTCATTCACTGTTTCTGCTTCATGTCAATTCTATTACATCTTAAAGCCGTTGCATCTGGAGCTGGGATTAGATTAAGAGTTGAAGGTTAGATTAAGAATTGAAGAGAAGTAAAGCTTCATGTTAACTGGTTTAACTTAGTCTGGAGACTTTAAAATGTGTTGAGGACTTTATCAAAATAAAAATGTCTGAAGGAATTTATTTGTTGAATAGGAGTGGACTGAGTGGTTCATACCAGAATTATACGGGATGATAATGAGTGTTGCCAAGGATGAAAGAAATATGCAGGGATCACACTTAAATTGGGAGAGCTAGTGTACTGCATAAAGCTCAGTACGATGTGATAATGCACTTTCTTTTAACCTCGAGATAGAGGTGTTTCCAGCCTTTATAATATTAGAATCAGTTCGGATATAAGTTTACAAGATTGAACCTGTATGTTGTATGTGTTTTCCATCTTCAAGTGTAGAGTATCACATTAGGAAGAGAAAAAAGAAATGATCCCAGAATTTGAACGATGGCAATTATTATGCCTCAATATCAAACTAGTTAGAGGTCGGCTATATGAATCCTGTATATCCATTTCACTCTATTTAGGCCCATTTCATTTCAACTCACTTAATTTGTCTTTCAACTTAAATTAGGTATTCTCTAATGTTTTTGAATCTCACAGTTATCCTTCACCTACAAATCTCTACACGAACTAAAATTAAACCCTAGCAGCATTCAGACGTAACATAAGAGTACCTACACGGCCAAGACTTAATCTTAACTACTTGATATTATTTTGGAGCCAACAAAATTATTTATTTGCCGAATTGGATGACTAGATACCATGGGTTATAATTCACAAGATTCTTGAGTTCATTGAAAGAGCACTAGGGCGTGTGTCACTGTGATGTTGCTCTAGAGAGCCTACCCTTGATTAAGGGAGAAAGGATAATAGCCTTTCTTATTTTAACAAGCAGGGGATTGATAGAGAAATTAATTATAGTGTCTATATGATCTACTCTTTGGTGTCTAGAGAAATTTTCGTTAGGACTGTTGAGCTGAGTGTGCATTTAAACTCCTTTTCATTTGCATACGTTTTGTCAGTTTTTAGAGAGGAGATATGTTGTATCTAATGGGCATTGTACACTCTTTCCCTGCTTTTGTTTTTACTTATTTTGTCAAAAACCAGTGATGTAGTGGCCCTTAGGGCTTAGTTCAAGTAGCAAAGGTTGAGGAACGTGTGACTTAGATCGCATGTTGAGCCCTGCACCATGCGAACTAAGCCTGGTATTTAAGTGAAGAAGGGTGGAGGGATGTGCCCATTATCCCGGAGTTTCAAAGGCTACGGTTGGTCCTAAGGGTTGGCCCCAGATGGATTTCTCGGTCGACGGCAATGATGTAGGGCCTCCTTTTTTGTTCTTCTTGCCCTTATCTTCAAACCATGTGTCTAATAGCTTCTGTGCTCCCCCCGATGTTTTGGATAGCGGCGACAAATAGCGACGAGGGCCCGCTTCACTGAGGCGAGAGTCGCGCAACGAAGCGCTTACCTTTTTGATGTGAAGCGACAATTTATACAAAAACATAAAATATTATATACATATAACTAAAAACTCAATAACAATAATATATTAATATCAATTCAAAAATTAAAGACTCAATAGATAGTCATAGTAGATTTATAAACTAAAATCTAATAGTCTAAAACAAGCAACATTTATTCTTCTTCAAGATTTTCAAATTCTACAACTTCATGAATGTTAGCATTATATTGGCTATCATCTTCTTCATTTATTACTATCGGATGACGCCATTTCAATGCTGTTTTATAGAAAAAAAATTATCAAGTCAATATGCAATTAATTCTACTCTATAAGACTATAAGTCTATAATTAAAAAAACAGAGCAAATAAAACAGAGCAAACAAAAAAAAGGGCTACTGCCTCTGCTCTGCCTCTGGTCGAAAAACAGAGCAAAGAAAGAAGAAGAAAAACAGAGCAAAGAAAGAAGAAAAACAGAGCAAAGAAAGAAGAAAGAGTTGATCACTGAAGAAAGAAGAAAGAAGAAGACAACAATGGTGAAGTCGACCAGAGCGAAGAAAAAAAGAAAAAGACAGCTGAAATAGTAAAAGAAGAAAGTAGAAGAAGAAAGGAGAAGAAGAAGAGAAGAAAAGAAAGTAACATACCCGAGTTAGTGTGCTGATGGCTGATGATGGAAGAAGAAGAAGAAGATGAAGCCCTAATTTTTCTGCTGAGAAATGGTCGCTGCTCATCGTTGAAGGAGAAGAAGTGAAACCCAAGCCCTAATTTTGTGTGTTAATCTAAATCGCTGCCTTTTCTTCTGTTTTTTCAAATAGCGTCGCCTCGCAGCGCTTCTCGCTACACAGGCAGAGGCGCCCGCCTTTTCTGATTCGCAACGCAACAGACCAAAAAAGCGCAGCTGCCTCGCCTCGCGTCGCCACACGCTATCAGCGACGTAGCGCTCGCTATTTACTACACTGGCTCCCCCCATTATGTGAAATTTATTTTTGTCCTCTTTGGAGTTTGACTGTTCATTTTAGTTGATAACTGAGAGTTTATTTCTTACTGCATACAAACAATTAGTTCTCCACTCGCTGTATTTCAGATTCAGGTCCAACTTTCTGAATCTTCAATGCTGAAAGCTGTTTTTGAACGTGTTATATATGCTTTAAGCCCATGCATCAAAATTTAGATTTTCAATTTTCACTCTTTTCTGCGGCACATGTTTAGCTTTAGCTTGTTTCCACGTGTTCATGGTGTTTTGTTTGTAAAAGATGTCGAATTTTCCGTAGAAATATTTTCACTCTTTCTCTCTTCTGATGTGCCTATGTTTGTTTACCAGCGCAACAATGGCTATCTTTGACGTTGTGAAGTTGGTGAGGGCCGATGTATCCACAGTTGCACTTGGCATTGCAGCTTCCACAGCTTCAATAATCCTTGGTGGTGGTACCAAAGGAAAGCGCTTTGCAATGCCTAATGCTCGAATTATGATACATCAACCACTTGGGGGTGCAAGCGGTCAAGCAATAGATGTGGAAATTCAAGCCCGAGAAATAATGCATAACAAGGACAATGTCACCAAAATCATTTCCAATTGCACTGGACGATCATATGAACAAGTTCAGAAAGATATTGATAGAGACCGTTACATGTCGCCTATTGAAGCTGTAGAATATGGGCTAATTGATGGTGTTATTGATAGAGATAGCATCATTCCACTTGAACCAGTTCCTGAAAGGGTTAAGTCTACATTGAATTATCAGGAAATCAGCAAAGATCCTAAGAAATTTTTGAACCCAGAAATCCCTGATGATGAAATATATTAGCTGGTGCAACAGGTACCTCCCCTATTTTCTGTCTATGTTCCATCTTCTTGATAGCTTATGAGTGGAGTCACAGAATTTGATCATTGCTACCTTGCAGTCAACTCCTAAGAGCTGATTGTCATTATATTTGAGTCAGGTTACATCAAAGAAATGATTGGATTGAGTACGGCTCTTGTTAGGAATCTGTGTTTACCTTCTTTTTTTTTTTAAAATAAAAGTTATAAGGAGTACTATTTACTTATACAGGTAACTAGCTTTAACAATTTGCTTGATGGGCAACGTCTGTTCCTCGCAGTAAAATCCAATACAGGATAGTGTGTGTTTGAGGCATTTTCTGTTGACATGTAGCAGATTGATTGAGAAACCACAGTTTGGCAAAGATTTAGACGTTTAAATAGGCAAAAACATCAAAAAGTAGCTTAAGGGGGAAGAGTTTTGTATGTTGCTCATCCTTATAATAAGAAGCTTATAAATGGGGTGCATATTAGAATTAGCAAATAAAACGTGAGGAAAAAAGAAGAAGAAAAAGAGCTAATACTGCAAAATCTGTGCAGTGATCTACTCTATTGTATTTTTCAAAGGAATAATAGACTAAGAAAAATCTAAAAAAGGAATATTTTACAATCGCCAAAATAAGGTAATTAATAGAAAAAAGTAATTATTCCATTACCATTTACCAAGTATTAGATTTGAACTAGATGGTAAAGAAATATCAATGTGTAAAGTTTGTGACGAAAATCAGCCAGCTGGTGTTTTCCTGTAGACTTGGGAAAGTGGATTAAATTTATACTGAAGGGAAGAAAGAGAATTAGTATATTTATGCATCTTAACTGATGGTGATACTTGTAAGTGGAGAGCCTACTTTTCCTGATTAAAAAAAGTTGGACAGCCTACTATTAGTATATGCAGCTAGGCTGATCTTTTGCTTGTTCTTTTTCAATCTAAGAATGACTTAAAAGAAAAAAATCTATGCCTTTTGCAAGATATTCAGTTACATTGCGAAAAATTGTACAATGTGCTTCTTCAAGTTCATCAGCTAGGGGTTGATTAAACTTTTGATGCTGACTTTATTTGTTATATGTCTATTAGATGGATATTGTTTGTTGTTGAAAAAGTCCTAAGGAGATGTAAATAAACACCCAATGCCTCTGTACATTGTTTTTGAACAGGATCTAATGCCTCTGTAAATTAGCAGATGTTTTAATTGAATCTGATGTTGAAGGTAGAAAATATTCTTGGGACTCATGCAAGGATCAAGAAGATGTTGTTGTACAGTATGCCTTGAATTTTTATTTTAGAAGCAACTGTGTCTGGGAGAATGGGGAAAACCAAAAAATAGAAAAGGAAGTAGAAAAAGTCAAAAAAGGGAGAAAATATTAAAGAAGGGTTGATGTTAGTTCAGAACCTTTACTTGCTCAATCCCTTATAGTTCAACCCCTGACCATGATGAAGCAAACATAATGTTTTCTCTTTTTGATCTAGAGAACTCAAAATTTTCTTCCATTAAAAGCGAATTGAAATCCTGTTGATTCTAATTTCAGCAAAGACTCCATTGATCTCATTAACATTGTTAGCCATTTGACTGGCCATTAGAGCTGTTGTTTGATCTGAGTGAGATTGACCATTTAATCCCCCAAATTTCTTTTTGGAATTAAACTTCGTTTGAAATGGTTTTATGTGAATTGATATCTAATGATGGGATTTTGGACTTTCTAGAAAGAAAAGATGAATGGATTTGGAAGTGAAAAAGGCTACTCTGTTATATGGGATTGATTCTGGAAAGAGGTAGACTGACCACACAGTGCACCAGCATTCACTGCATGCAACATTTAGTTATGACATAGCAAATTGGCTGTTGTCCCTAAGCAGTGCACCTACAGAACTTTAACCTCTATTATGTGTGGTTGATTGTGTACTTTTTGGGTTGATGTAGGGGCATGTAGTTGCACAGGAGAACATGGATGCACTTATTCTGATATAGCGAAAACTAAGTTCCTGAGGTCCTCTAAGTAAAGGTATATGGGGCAACAGGATTCATTTCGTTAAGTTTTTGAAGTAACTCAAGAATCCTGCTAAAGGAAGCATCGAGAAATTCAGCGTGCTGCAACTTGAAGCATCTTATACCCATCTTTTCATAGTTTGATGTTCGTTCCTCTTAATATGTAGTGCTCCTTATTTGCCTGGTGACACACATTGTGGCTAAAACCAAAAAGAGGGGGAAAATTTATCCCCAGAAAAATAAGGAGTGAAGTTTGATCCTTTTGATGATTTTGAAATTCTATCGCCACCTTTTCAGTATAGGTAAATGGAATATATGTTGCGAAGATTTGCATCTGGTTCCAGGATAGCAACAACCTAATATGGGGTGATAAAAGAGGCAGGCAGTACTGATAAGCTCGGAGTCTCGGACTAAGGAGTAACTCTTTTGTTGGTTTAAACTAGTCACTTGTATGATCTTGTTCTGATCAATTATTAAAAATGGTCTGCAATACTAAGAAAATTGAGAATTTTGAAGTAATGATTATTTGATGTGTTGGTTAGACGCAGAAATGGAGTTGCATCTGAATTCTGATATGACACATGGATACATTGGCCAGGGAACATAATTAGTTTCACAATTTTACCCATCAAAACAAAGATGTGCGTGTATTACGCGGTTGTGTGATCAAAATGATACCTGCATTGGCAATCTCCTTATTTGCTTCCCCTTCCCTTTTTTGAAAGTCTGCAATCTGCTTATTTGCTGAAATGATTTTTCGGAGTTATTACCTTTTAACTGATGCACATGTTTTATCAGGGATGGTGGCTCTTAGCTAAGAGGGCATACCCGAACATGCAGCATTATTCACATCATCTTGGATATTCTTTGTTGTATAACTTGCTAGCAGTGACATAGCGACCATTCAATAACTTTGGATTTGCAGCTATGGCTGGAATGAATTGCACTGAGTTTGATATTAAAGCCATGCTTGGCATTTGTTATACCCTTCAATTTCTGCTTAGTGACTAGTTTGTTTCATAGTTTTTTTTTCCCTTCTTCCTCCTTTTTGTTTATTTTTGCAAGAGTTGGGTGGTGATGGAGGAGGGTTTAATACTATTGTAACGGCATTTAATGTATTTCTCAAACTCATTTCTGCTCTTCTAATCTGCTGCAATTTCCTCTGTGAAAATGTTTAGCTCTTTGATTCTGGCAGATATTTTGACACAATATTGTTATATTGTTTATTCTCATGCACGAGGCAGAGAGTAAAGATTAATGCAGAAACTGGAACTCTCGTGCTACATTTTTTGTTTCGTCATTAAACCTGCCTAAATATGTAGTAGTAAAATTAATGAAGATGAGAGATAGTGCGTCTTCTCAAATATTTGTTGCTTGATCATGAATTCATGATTGTGTTCAGTTGTACGTTCAAAACCAAAATATTGGAGTTACAAATAAATCAAGAAAACCATCGATACTTGCTCAACCTTGTGCTTTCTAAAGCTGCCTTTCTTTGGTTACACCTATTCAAAAACTCATTTGTTGTCCTTCTTTCCTCTTCTAATTTGGTGTATACACGCATGTTCAAACTTTTATTAATATTCACCCCTTGCAAAATCGTATACCAGTAGAATTGTTGTATATTTACTATGTGTCTTAATATGCACTGCTATCACTAACTCCTAATTAATTAATACATATTCTCCTCACTTCAATTTATAACTTAAGTTATGATAAATTAATATAATTTCACTCATAAAATAAAATTTCCTTCTAGCCCTATAATTCATCAAAACAAAAAAGTAACGCTTCTATAGCTTTCTTTGGGCTCCTTTACTTATGAACGAACTGTTTCAATTTTCATTACCTACAAATTATATAATTTATAAATTTACTATTAAAAAAATGATTATAGTAATATATTGAAGCTCATCTAAAATTATCAATAAGCTGATGTAAATTTTCGAAAATCGTAGATGTGCTCCACTAATAATTAAATTGAAAAATAGAAAATATCATGATTCATGACGTTGAGGGGGCCGAAGTGCAAATTAGTGACAACTGGAGGCTCTAAACGTAAAACACCAAAACCCCCCCAAAAAAGGAAAAAAAAACGAAAAAAGGGGAACCTACCAAAACCCCAGTAAAACCCCATGTCCCAATAACAAGAACTTGAAGCTGAAAACCTCCCTTTTAAATGCTCAGATATCATCCCTTCCTTTCGCCCCAAGGGAAAAATTCTCAGCTCCAATAAATGGCAAAAATTCAGGATTTTACTCAATCCCATGGCACTTTCATCAAAGGTACCTCCTTTTCTTCTCAAACCCTTTTCAAGACTCTATTTTTATCGCACATATTCTCAATCAAATCCCCTAATCAATCAAATTACTTCAGCATTTCACCAAGATGATATTTTTCAATTGCCTGAACCTCATACACTGTCCAATTTACAACCAACTCATGTTGAACCAATTCTTTATAATCTTAGCTCAAAACCCTTTTCGGCAATTAGGTTCTTTGAGTGGTCTGAAAATGTTATTGGGCTTAATCACACACTTGAATCTTATGCTTGCCTTGCTCATTTGCTTCTCTTTAAACGTATGTTTGATCCTGCAAGATGGGTTTTTGGTAAAATGGTTGAAAAGTTTGGGTATTTTGATTGTGTTTCTGTGTTTGAGAAGGGGTTTAGGAATTACGAGTCGAATAGGAGTACTGTTTATAGCTTTTTTCTTGAGAATTATTGTAGGATTGGGGAGATTGATGTGTCCGTTGAGTTGTTTTTTCAAATGTGTGAAATGAGTGTTCCATTGTCACAATATGCAATGTTGAGGTTTCTACGTTGTTTGGTCGATTCGAGGTGTGTTAATCTTGTTTTGGATGTTTATGGAATCATGAGAAGTCGATTTAGTAAAGAGCAGACGCATGGTGTTGACGTGTATAGTTTCGTGATGAATGGTTTTGTAAAGATTGGTGAGGTTCGACTGAGTTTAGACTTCCATAAGGAACTGATTAAGAGAGGATTTTCATTGGATATTGTTGCATGCAATAAGATTTTGAAGAGTCTTTACGAGAGTAAGTGTACAGATGATATGTATAAATTCTTCTTGTTGATGTTAGAGGAAGGTCCAATGCCAAGTGTTGTGACGTTTAGCGCATTAATAAACAGTTACTGTAAGGAGGGAAGATTAGAGGAGGCATTCAGGCTTTATGTTCTTATGATAGCAAGGGGTATAGATCCTGATCTAATTGTTTACAGTATTCTGATTGACGCTCTGTTTAAGGCCAGGAAGTTAGGGGAGGGAGCTCAGCTACTTTCAGCAGCTTTAGATAAAGGCATTAAGTTAGATGCAGTTATTTTAAGTTCTATAATAGATGCATATATCCAAAATGGAGAAGTAGCAAAAGGTGTTCAGACTTTCAAGAGAATGTTAAAGGAAAGAGTCCTGCCAACTACAGTTACGTATGGCATCCTTGTGAATGGCTTATGTCAAAAGGATCGGCTTCTTGAGGCTCTTGGTATGTTTTGTCAAATGTTGAAACATGGTATTGAACCATCTCTATTGATGTACAACAGTCTTATAGATGGTTTCTGCAAGGCCGGGAAGCTGAAAGATGGGTTTGGTTTGTACAAGGAGATGCTTATGAAGGGAAACATTCCTGATGTTGTGGTTTACAATGTGATTATAAATGGTCTTTGCAAACAGGGCTGGATGTGTGCTGCCATGAGATTCTTTTACCAAGCTATTAAAAGTGGTATAAGTCCAAATATTTATATTTTTAACACATTAATTGACGGATTTTGCAGATTGAGACAAGTTAATAACATGGTAAACGTATACATGCAAATGGGTGCTTGGAATATATTACCCGATGTAGTTACTCATACAGTAGTTATCAAAGGCATCTGTGAGCAAGGGAGATGTGGTGAAGCCCTTGCATTTTTCTTCCAGATGCTCAAAAAGGGTTTTCTTCCTGATGTTATTACATATTGCATTCTCATCGATGGGCTTTGCAAATGGAACAATCTAACTGCTGGATTGCAGGTTTTTGAGCTGATGACGAGGACTGGTATAAATCCTGATATAGCCTTGTACAATGTTCTCATTAATGCATTTTTCAAGGAAAGTCAGTTAAAAAATGCTCTGGTACTGTTCAACGAGGTCTTAGAGTGTGGGCCACCGCCTGATATTGTGACATACAACACTATGATCTGCGGTTACTGCTCCATGAAGATGTTGAATAATGCCATTCAACTTTATGAAGAGGTGAAACACGAACCAATTGGGTACAACACTATCTCCATGACCATTTTGATTGACGCATTCTGCAAAGAAGGTAGAATGGATGATGCAATGTCACTATTCTCTGAAATGCTGGAGAAAGGTCCATCTCCTAATGTCGTCACGTACAGCTGTTTGATTGATGGCTACTATAAATCCTCTTGCATGGAAACTGCTTTTGACTTTCTCGAAGAGATGCTCAGGAATAATGTATCTCCAAATATTGTGAGTTATAGCATCCTGATTGATGGCCTTTGCAAAAGGGGGATGATTGAAGATGCATCTCTAGTGTTTAATTCTATGTTAAGCACTCATATATTACCTGATGTTGTAACATATGGGATTTTGATTCATGGTTACTGCAAGGTTGGAAAATTAGTGGATGCCGTGTCCTTGTATAACCACATGCTAGAAGCTGGAGTTATGTCGGATGGTTTTATACAAAGGATACTGACGGAATATAATCTTCAAAATGGTCATACAGATAAACCGAATACTCAATTGAAGGAGGTGCACGAGAGGGATTCCCTTCAATAGCTTCGTAGAAGTATTTGAATAGTGGAGAGGTGCAGTGTATTATTTTTGCACGCTGCTCTTGCTCCAGATATCCCTTCGGGGATCTGTTAAAATTAGAACGATACAGAGAACATTAGCATGACCTCCGTGCAAGGATGGCACACACAAACCGAGAAATGCAGATTAGGAAAATGCAGCTATGTGAAGTCTGCTTTGATCCATTATTTTATTTTATTGACACAAAATTTTAGCGTCATAGATATGCATATGATGCATCTGTATAATTAGGAAAATCTGTATAGAGGTTATGAAATACAGATTCTAGAAGTTTTATATACTAGTGTACATAATACCACGTGTGAAGTTAATTCATCCCTTTTCTTGCAAATGCAAGGCTACAGTTTTTGGTGCTGGTATAGCACTCGACTGAGCAATTTATGCTTCTAATCAGTCCATTGCCTTAGTATTTTCTGATTTGTGAAAGGATTCTGTTCAAGAGTTGGTTGATTGGTCTCCTTTCCTCTGCTTTCTTATATCCTGTAGTACTTATTTTTATATTAATTGCCTTACGAAGTGTGAATGATGCGTATTGTCCTCCTTCCCTTGTTCATGTTGTCAACGTTGATGTAAGTTGCATCTGTTATTTTAGGAAGGTACAACTCTAAAATCAACAGAGCAAGTCAGTGTTAGCAGGAGAACAACAATCAAGGTTGTTATTTCTATCTTCAAAGTAGCACGCTTGAAGATGGTAATCAGTCTATTTGTGTAGTGTCTAATCCTGGCATTTGTATCTTGTAACACAAAAGAGAACAATATGGACATGTGATAAAATTGGAATAGTAACAGAAGAGATAACAAGAATAAAGTTTTAGGATGAGTGCTGGATCAAACTCCTGGCCTCAGACATATTCAGAGACCCTTTTTGGGGATTGATATAGTTGGAAAACATGTTCAGGGTAATTGTAAAGTTAGGGGAAAATAGGAGATAAAAGATGTGTATTAAGTTTTGACATCCATTATTAGAAGGTTTACTATAGGTCCAATATTTATTAGGAGGAGTCTTTCGGTCTCGAACTTTTAGTGCTAGAAAACTAAGTAGTTTTTGTAATATTGGATTGAGACGAGCTTTAAATGATTAGTGAGAATCAACACTGTTCTCTTTCTGTAGATCTAGTCACCACTCACTAGGCATGCAAACATACTCCAAAGTCATTTTCTAGTATCAACTAAATGACTTTTGTTTTAATGCGTCCACAGTGAAAAGCTAACTCACATAGAGAAGCTACTCAGTCAACACCCTTCCAATGCTAGTCAAATGATGCTTGTAAAAACGTCCTTACAACGCTCCTTGTAAGATTTTTTATTTTAACCTGGAGATATCTGATTAAAGGCATAGAGATCGAGGCGCCTCAGTGGTAAAACTAGAGCTAATGTTGGTTTTCTATAGTTGTACTTGTACTATTACATAAGAGATTTTTTCGGAGTCACAGGGTCTCTCTCCCCTGAAATAATAACTTGCCGCCCTTCCAAAAGATACTCCAGGATTTGACCCAAATATTCCACAGGAACACTAAACAATTCATTATTGCCTGTTAATCTTTAAATGTATATTCAATTAACTTTGACTCAAAAAAATGTTACAAATCAAAGAATTATAAACACTACACAAGTGATTCGGCATATTCTTCTTGCCCCTTTATTAAAATAGGCTAACTTGCTAAACGCTGACGTATGAAGTATGGAGCTCTAGCTCTTGCTATAAGAATATTTGGTGCACCTTTTGTACGATGACGTTGTGTAACATTATATAACTATTAAAAAAATATTAAAGTGGTAACCTATTGTATTAGACTTAATAATGACTCTCTTCATTTTTATATGTCACTATTACTATTTGATGAGTAAATATCTTTTTTCTTTGATTCTTTTTCCAAATATTTTCTAATTATTTCTAACTATGAAACTTGTTGGTTATTTCAATCTTATTAAAGTTCGTTGAAGTTGAACTCTAATTAAGAAAAAATAAATGAATTAACTTTTCATTGTAAATGGATGTCTACTTTACTCTGGTCCTATTTTATTGTGTGGATACAATACACTAGTCTCCCCTGACTTATAGATATTCATTTCCAGCACCAAATATTACAGCATTCTTATATAAAATTAGAGTATTACATAATGATTCGGACGTCCAGCTACTTATTAATTTAACAACATTGCAAAAGTGCACTCTTGGACGTTTCCTCTAGCATTAATAAGAATAATATTTACAATTATTCCTTCAAAAGTCATATATCTGACGTCCAGTCAAACATCTTTTATGTATTTCTTCTTTCTTAAAGGACAAATTGTTAGTCATGGGTATTAAATTTCTGTTCTGGACCGTTAAAAATATAAATGTTGAAAATATTCTTATGCCTTACTCATGAGGCCACTAAAGTAATAATTTAAGTTTGTCTATTATAATCACTAGAAAAGAAGTGGATTAGGTAAATAATTTTTCTATTGAGCAGCGACATGACACAAGTATATAACGTTTTCTTCAACAAGGTGATTCAGAAAATAAAAAATTAAATTTTGGATAAACGACTATTACAAATTAAGAATATAAACTTTATTTTTTCTTGGTTGGGATATTATTTATGTTGATGAAATAAATGTTCATATTTATTATAGAAACAATTATGGGGAAGTACCTCACTTGTACTTCCTCAACCAATTTTAGCCTATATTCTTCTTCTTTTTAACAAAAAATCTAATTAGCATATTTTGTATATAATTTGAAACTTATTTTCACCTATTAACATGGTATTAAGAAGATCTGTGTTAGAAACTAATTTGAAAGTGATATTCATGTTAATAATCATGAATTTAAATATTGTTGGGTGAATTAAGGTGAAAAGTCAAAAACTCCATTGTTGGAATTTTTAAGAGTTTGAAAACTCATAAATGGATTTTGTGATTTGTTGAAAATTTTGACAAATAGATGATTGAGGCTTGTTGGGATATCATTTTGATGTTGTGGTTGAAATTTAAAGCTATTTCGTTAAAATTTAAGCTACTTGGTGATATTTTTCGTGAGTATGAATTCGTAGGAGATGAAACCCAATTTTGTATACAAAACATAGGTGCGAAGTAAACAACAATCTATGTTGCAACAACAACAAACAACAACAACAACCCAGTATAATCCCACTAGTGGGGTCTGGGGAGGGTAGTGTGTACGCAGACCTTACCCCTATCCTGGAGTAGAGAGGCTGTTTCCAATAGACCCTCGGCATCCTTCCCTCCAAGAACTCCCCACCTTGCTCTTGGGGTGACTCGAACTCACAACCTCTTGGTTGAAAGTGGAGGGTGCTTACCATCTATGTTGCCAAAAAAAAAAAAAAAGCCTATGCTAGTGTACACTTAAAAACATAGTTACATATGTGCAATGTAGTGTGCTGCTTTTACTTTTGTGCAAATCTCTCTTTATTATATGGATCATTATAACTCATAATCTTTCTTGAAGGATTACTACTTGTGCATTTTCATTTTGATAAACGCATGTGCTTGGAATAATCACACTACTTGGGAAGGAAAATGAGGGTCTTCTCACCAATTACGAGGGGTGCTAGTCCATTGAAAATGATGATATAATGCTAATTGCAACCTCAATTCATTCCTCTGATCGAAATATTCTATTTTTCATGATTCTGCATGTGCTTATAAGGTAGACGTTGGTCGAATTCATTGTTATATTTTTCTTAGGTGGTATATATAGTACCACTATTATCCATATATTATATATGTACCAGTTATTTTTAATTTAATCAAGTGAATTAAGGGCTATTTAGGTTAATTCTTCCAAGGGCAAAGGAAAGGAAAGGAGCTAGGGAGAGGAGAGTCCATCCATTTCATTTCCTTCCTTTTCTTGCGTTGAGAAAAAGTTAAAAGGGTAAAGCCACTGTGTGGCTTAATTAACTTATCTAAAGTTATTATTATTATGAAATGAAACAGCCAGCAGGGGGCCATTATAATTAAGTCATTTTCATGGCTTTCATCATTCCCTACGTCCTTTAATAACTGAGTCTGAAACCCATTAATCTATTCATATTTTGCTCTTTTCCCTTTTCCATTAAAATGTATTGTTTATACAGTCAGTCTCTTGACCGTCTTCCCGCATAATTAATTTCGTCGCAAATTTAGGCACATACACTATATTTTCCCAACTTAAACATAAACGCACCAACGAGGTAAAGAGTTACACTAGTAATGTATATTAACTTGTTATAGTTAATAACTTGTCGTATTTATTGACTCCATTTTTTGTATACCATTATCTATTGTTATTTTTGAGGTGATCTAATAATGTTGAAATTATACATTGTAAGTATATAAAAGTTAAAACTCTATTTTTTTTCTCTCAATCCTCTGGACCATGTGTACCCTTGTATCTTCTTCATGCATATGCAATTATGCATGAAGGCCTGAAAATAAAATCATTGTAAAAACCTTTAACAAACTTCTTAAACCCTTTTCTTGAAAATGGGCAAACTGAGAGGAATTTGATATCAGAACAGTTAATATATAGGAGTAGTATTTAGTTCTTGTCATATGATTGAATTCTTGATCATCAAAGGATTAAATTCTACTACTAGTTGTTTATAAAATGTGCTACATGTTTTATACACTTATTCTTTGTCCATAACAAGGGCTCATTAATTGTCACCACATATATATATATAGTTTCATCCTATTTATTAAACACAATTAACAGTACGTATGTTTTGATTGTTGTTTTTTCATCGTTTCATAATGTAATGTTTTAAACTATATTGTATTGTGTTGTTGAAACATTAATGTCAGAATAGACTTCACTTTTTTTTTTGGTTATCATTTACAATTTTTTTTATTGAAAACTAGCAATTTTGTCCTTAAAACATTTGATTATCTAGCTAGAAAAAAAAGGAATGAAGGTTACTTGAGATACTTCCTTTTCTGTTCATTTTTTACTTTAGTTTCACTAATTGACAGGTACAAATTAGCCTAGGAAAAAGTTGTTGTTTTCATACGGGAAAGAAGACAAGTATAAGGTGGACTGGAATCTAATCAAATTGGATATTTGTTAATTCCATCAAAACTAATTTTTTAATTAAGCCAACTATACGTTTGTCAATTAATTTTACTGACTAAGAAAGAAAGAGATGAGCTTGAATGTGACGTTTGATGCTTCTATTATACACCAAATTCCTTTCTTTTTTAGCTACAAATTAAAGTTGTTAAATGTTTTAGTCCTAACATCCTTCCACTGCTACAAAAATTTGATCATTCTGCAGCATATATATCTATATCTATTACTTGAGTGAAAAAAAGAAAACAATATTAATTGTCCTTGTGATGAATCTGATATGTGAGTTGAGTTAAATAGGTTAGAATTTTCATGATTTGAATTTAAAATTTTGAGCTTCTCTGAGTGAATTTGTACATCAAAAGAGTAGCTGGTTCAGACACTCACTCAGGCTATATCTTCATTTCGGCAGACCTGAGTTTCTCTCTTTCGTTTGCTTGTGTATCAAGAAAGAAATTGAGAGAAGAGAAAGGATAGGAATTAATGGAAATGGAGGGAAGAGGATATTCAGATTTGTGTAGAAATACAAGCGAAGAAGAATTGTTCATAAGAAATATGATGGAGAACTCAGTAGGAGTGCCTGCGCCTACAATGGAGATGCTGGGTTTTAGAAACATCTCTCATTCCCTTCGCACTGATAGTGAGGAACTCTTCAAAACCTGGCTCACCACTGCAGAGGCAAGCAATTATGTTAAGACTTTGCATCTTACATTCTCAAATCTGCTATATTGTTAAGAATACCTATTAATTTGCATATATATAAATGAATTCCATTCTTCTCATCATGCTATCAATCAGTGGCGGACCCAGTATTTTGTGCAAGCGGGTTCAATCTTAGAAGTACATAACTTTAGTCGTAAAATAATAGTTGTCAAAGTGGTTCAAATAAAATATTTATACAAAATTTACGTAGCTTTAATTCTAATTTATACATATACACAATATTATTTTTTGATGACTTGCCACGACGTGTCCGCCACTGCTATCAATCATCTCTTGAACTATGTGTATCCTTATTTCTTCATACGGACTCACAACCAAAGTAGAAAAAGAAAGATCCAGTTATGTCATAAACTTCACTTTTGCTCTCTCTATATCGATCCTTGTGAATTTATAGACGAGTTGTTAAAAGTGTCCCATTTGATGTGTTGATCAAATGAGAAAGCTACTGGCATCTCACAATTGATGGATATGCATTCTTCAATCATACTAAATGCTTCTCCTACATTATATCACATTCCTCATAATTTTAAGCAGTCATTGAACGAAAGAGATAACTTAGAGAGTTTTGAAGTAGAGGCATGTATTCCTGGCTTCTCTTTCATGGATTCATATTGCCAAGGAAGAGGCAACCAGTAGGCGATGCATAACTGTCATTGTATCTCTACTTTTCTTGCTCTACTATTGTTGGTTAAACACTATATATAGTTAAAAGAGTTAGGGACTAGTCCTTACATGTCCTGATTTAGAGGTCAAAGACATGTATTTACATTTGCCTGCTTGCTCTTTTGTAAATCGGCTGATTCACTACCGTTTTCTTCTTAGAATAATGGCAGTGATTCTACAACGACGGCTCACCGAGCTCGACAAGGATCACGAAGGTTAGTGTGTTTGGAATGATTCATTACAGGTGCAATTAGTAGCATAACCTTGTAATGCAATGTACAGGATGCCAATTATGTATTTTTACATTATTATTTCTGTCTCTTCCTCTTTTTGAGTGTAATATAGTTATTTATGATTAGTAGGTTCAGATCATCTCCTCCTGTTATGCAGAGGAAGTTGAATTCTCACTATAGCTATGATTTATTTTTCACTTATCACTCTAACTTGCAAGTCCAATTCGACATGGAAGTGGATATGATAACCTATGCCATTGAAAAGTTATATTATTTTTTCAGCTTTTATGACTATTCTAAATGTCTGTAGCTTGAACAAATTTTGATGATTTCAGAAGTGGTTACATTCTTTAGTTTTAAAATGCAGGATCTCAGGTGAACTTGCTGGTCTATCAAATCAGCAGTATGCGGGAATTCAGAAAAGAAAAGTGACTGACTCTCTGCAGCCACATAATGCATCTAGTGCCAATGAATCATCTAGCAGCCTTAACCAACATTCAAGCAGGTGATCTACCTTTTCCTCCGGTAGGGCTGTATGATTTAATTAAGATCTGTGTTAGTAAATGCCAAATTAAAATCCAAAATAGAAAAAGAAGTCCATTTTCTGGGGCTATTGCAATGTGTTTTATTGCTTCCTTAGGCTTACTCATTTGGTTTTCAACTTTCCATTATTTGTGGGTTATCCGGCTTGAGGTTATTGCTCAACCAATCTAGATATTTCATGCGATTTTCTCATGTTATTAGTGATTCTGAAATTTTTTGGGGGTAATAACCAATTTTGGCTTTATTTGTCTTCAGGAATATCACAGATACGGAAATGCAAGCTAGTAATCTCTTTTTAGCCAAGGTTTGTTCAATAATTGCAGATATCAATTTACAGAATTTCTCTTATGATTCTCATACAGAGCTTTCTTGCAGACTTGGTTTCATAGTTCTCAGCCCATGACGAGAAGTCGCTCCTCTGAGTTAAGGTATCCTTCATATTGCATCCTTTATGGCGGTTGGAGGATAATGTCCTTGCTTGCTCTTCTCTAAGGAGCACTATATATCCTTGGAATTAGGCCCTCAAGAATTTTATATTTTCCTATGTAGATTGAGTTTAGGGCTTTCTTGATTTTTGGGAAATTAAGTACAGGCGCTAGCCAACATATACAAACCATATACATTTGCCGGCTATTATTTTGGAGGCCAGCCTAATAAAAGTAATATTTCCCTAGAGTTTATATCTAATTTGAAACGAAGACTTCCAAATACAAGAAATCACTAAAAAACTATTGGAGAATCTTTTTCCCCATCAATGTATTCCATATTGTTATTGCTGGATGCTGATCATTTCTTGCGATAATATACCTGGTTGTTGCATGAAATTTCTGTAGGAGGAGGTATGCAGCCATGCAAAACTCGCAGTCTTCTCTAGCTCGTGAATCCCTGCATAATATACCTGGAAATGCTGTTAACTTTAAAGAAGTTTCTGATCCCACTGTGTTCACTGACATGTCAATGTGTGAACTTACCAGTCAACCCAATACTTTTATATCTCCATCAAATTCATCCTCATCTACTTTTGAAACTCAGCAAGTGGATGGTGCAGATAATATTTCATCTGTCGTAAGCATGCTAAAGGGTACTTTAGAGCGGAAGAAATTAACAAACTATCACACTGCTAGGGAAGCCATTGAGGAGAATATGCTAGGGTGTTATGGTAATCAAGACAACTTTGGCATGAATCAACATCCAGGGAATCATATTTCTGAAAATCAAGGGACGTATCAGGATGCATCCATTGTTCAAGTCAGAGATACAGGGATTCTACAAATGGTTCAGGGGTCATTAGATGTCGTCTTAGAAGGTATTATGGCTCCCTCAAAGTCAAACCCAATCCAGATGTGCATGGTGTTACAGGAACCTTCCCAAAGTGAATCCTCTGTTGCTGCGCCAATAATTTCAACCGGTTTTGATGCATGTGATGGTCTAAGCAATGCAAGTCATGCTTTAAATGTGTACGAAGGCTCTAGAAATCAAGTTGGATATGCAAGGAGCTTAGAAAATGGTTCAACTGCCAGAGGTGAATATGACGTACATCAGCTGTCTGTATTGAATTATCTGTGCTGTTCTCTATTTGTATGGTGCGCGTCTTAGCGAATTCATGCAAGCAAGGATGTCTTCAAACTGAGAAATGATACTTATTTTTTCAAACTAAGAAATGATACATCTGAAACTCTGGATTTTGCATAGTGCACTTATTTATATGGTTGTTTCTCCAAACTTTTTGAGCATAGGTTTGTTAATATATTCATTTACTGTTCAAGTGCAGATCTTAGAGAACGAATATATGATAACGTGAAGGACAACCAGAAGGTATTCTCTACCTCCTATGTCCTTGGGATTGGAAACAATATTACCCAATATTCAACTTAGAATAGTTAGATGGTTGGCTGATGATAATTTCTCCAATTTGTTCAGACACCGCAGAAAGAAGGTTTAGTTCGAAATGGATCTTTGACATCGGTTCAGTCAGGTAACTGAGGCATTTAGCTACAGTGGATAAATATCACATCTTTGCATTTTCACTTTCATATCTATTTAAATTATAAATGTAACAATGTTGATCATGTTTCTTCAAACAACATGGTCTCTCTCTCTCCCTATCCCCCTGTCAGGTTCGTATTAAGTATTCCTATCCTGAAATTACAAAGTAGTTTAGGTTAGATCACTTGTTAGGTGAAAGCAACAAAGCAAGGAGCATATCCGAAGAACTTACAGAATATATTTAACAGGTCGGCACTGCAATACTGCCAAAATTGGCTCATATTAAAGGAATCATGCAATCAAAGGAGTGAAACTGGAAAATACAGTAAGAATAGTTTGTTTAAATACTACTTGGTGCTAAAAGGCTTTAAGAGAGCTTACAAGTAAAATGTGATTTGCAACACTTGTAATGGTTGGCCCACTTATGGGCATATGATAAAGAGTTTTAGGCACCAAAGGCTCTCATGAGAGTTCTGTTCATCTTCAGAAGGTTTTCCTCTAATGGTTCTTTCTTGCTCTGGGAATATAAGGAATAAGATGTTTGTTATATCTTTTTCTAACATTTTTAAAGATCGAAGAGTTCTAAAAAGAGACAACAAAGTAAATATGAAAGGTCCATGCTTACCACGAGACAGAAACTGTCTTATTTAATGGAAATATTGAGGTGCAGTCTGAACTCAGATTCTTGTTAATATCTTGAGTAGCCCAACAGTGCTAGTAATCTATTTTCAAACCCCTTGAGGTGCAGCCCTTCCCCGGACCCTGCGTGAACGCGGGATGCCTTGTGCACCGGGCTGCCCTTTTTATGTTGAGTTTTATGCTCCAAAGTTTTATCTCTGCAATTCTATTAGATAAAAAAAATATGGCTTAATCGTACACAGATGTTATATTACATGAAATGCATGCTGTTACTTAATTGCTTTTCATGCCGTTCGCTTCTAACCAGCATCAACCAATGCAGCGGAAAATGGAGATCCTACAAAGAAGCGAAGGGTGGAGCGGTCTCGGAAGTATGTAGAACTATTCTCAGAACTTGTGTGAATCTTATTTTACTACATTTCATTTTAGTGATCATTAGTCTTTCTATTGGTTGGTAAAACTATTGGATGTAGAAACTAATTGTGTTCTGCCTACGCATGTGGCTTCCACCCTTTATTTTCCTGTAATGATTTGAAAGCAGAAATCAAAATAAGTTTTTGAAAAGTATAGGAGTTCATTTAAACTTTGATGTTCTGTAAGGCCTCGACTAGGTGATATTATTGCTTATAATCTAAATGGAAAACAACACATGCATGCATGCTTTTCGTTGCAAAGGTTATGCACATTATTCCGATGCTATAACTTGATTCATTTGCTTGAAAACTGCTTGCTACCCTCATATTGGTCTCGATGTTGATGCAGAATGGCAGAAGCCAAAGAGAGAAATTTAACACCAGCAATTCCTTCAGATATGCAATCCCTTTTGAAGCGCTGTGAGAATCTGGAGAAGGAAGTCCGTTCACTTAAACTTAATTTGGCGTTTATGAATAGGTACGTTCAAACATAAAGCTGCAAAATTTTGTGGTTCAACTTCTGTTTTGTGGAAGAAACAAATTTCACTTACTGATAATATCTATCCATGTTTCCAAGCATGTTTAATATAAGCTATCAATTACGTGAAACAATTTCGAGATTGCTGTGATTTTGCAAACATGCAAGGATCACTAGATACTATAGACCTGGAATAGGAAACTAATGCTTTCTCCATTGATAAGTCAGTTAGTTACACTGTATGATTTCAAAACCAAGTTTTTGAAGTTGGAAAGGAGCGAAAAGCGATCATCCTAGTTTTAGTATTAACTTTTTGCATACTTTCCATTTGTTGTGGAAACCAGGTAACAATTGAGCATGTCATGAGGTTTATCATGCATTAGATTTGAACCATGAAAGGTTGACTGGTATAACCACTCCACTGGTTTTACCAATTGGAAACAATTTTCTTCTGTAAATATGCAGAAGTTTCTCAACTCAAAGCCCATGTCTCAGGCTTGTTATCTTAGGTGGTTTAATAAAATCCCCGACTCCATAAGTATGTGGCAAAAAAGAAGAAGCAAACAGGAAATGAGCTCAGTAGTGTACCTAGTAATGAAGTACAATGAGATCCTGCTTGAATGCATTTTTTTGCTGTTGTCTAATCAAAGATGTAGTTTTGTTGGATTTTTACATCATCTTAGCATTATTAGTACTATGCAATGAAAGCAATCTTTGATAATCAGAGTTTTCAAATGACAGAAAGGATTCTGAACAGACTACGCAAATTGAAGAGCTGCAGAAGCAGAACGAGGACTTGGTCAAAGAAAAAGAGCGCCTTCTTGGAGAAATTGAGAGGATCATTTCAGAATCTGGAAAGTTTTAGATTAGATTCCTCCACCTCTACAAGGTTACGAGTGTTGTTGTTTTAACAGCTCCAATTCCAAATGTACTTTCTAAGGAAGTTCTATCGGGTTGCTGGAGACCGTTATTCAACTGAATATTTCATGTTTTTAGTTTGTAATCCAAATATCAAGTGGTAAGAACATTTAAAGTGACAGAAATCTAGATTGCGATGAACTTGAACATTTTGTGAGTACATTGTAGGACGCCTATCTATTTGGAGCTTTAAAACGTTTTCTTTATTTCCTTCTTTTCTGCTACTGTATCTTTTGAAAATTGAATTTTCTATCAGTATTTCATGTTTTTTCTTTCTTTTAACAATAAAATCACTAATTATCCTTCTTTCCTTCTAATTGATGATGTTGTCTAACTCTATAGTATTAGTAAATTAAATAAATACATTAGCGTTTCTGCTTTAGTATTAGTACTTAAAGGGAATGTTCTTCAGGAAGTGCAGCAACGCTGTGGAAGAACAAACCAAATAGCAACCAGAATATGGCTAGTGCAATCACTTGAATAACAGAATTAAAGTTACTGTTCTATCTTGTTTGAGTATCTAAACCAGGCAGACTCAATAAAAAACCAAAGAAAATCTAGGGGCCTGTAGAATTCAATGAACATCATACTTATGCTCCAGGGCTTTGGTCTACTAGTAAGAGCCCAACACTGTGTTGTGTGAGTTAAGGCGCATGTCATCCTGCCACAAACAAAAGCTTAGTGTTTGAGTAGAAAAGCGGGCCCATTATCCACAGAGTTCCGAACCATGAAACAATTGGTCTGCATGGATTTCTCGGTCATAAAAAAAAAAAAAAAAATGCTGATACTTCCTAGTAAAAGGCATCAAGGTTGTAGCTAAGCTACAAGCTTCCTAGTTAACCTGATCCCACTGTAACCAACCAGATTCATGTATTGTCGGTTCTGAAGAGCAAAATCTCGAATGGCAAGGATGAATAGGGTCACCTGAGAACTACAGTTTGACTTCATTCAAGCGTGCACAATATATTGCTCGGGGATAACTTTTTACAAGTATTTATTCCTGCAGCTTGTTCTGTACACAAGGAATTACAATACAACAATATGATAGGAACACTATGTGAAAATTGTGTCTACTGGTACAAGGATATTACATTTTGAACTGCCGATCGACCTGCTCATGCACTTCTACAAAAATGAGTGCTACATGCTATAGTGAACTGCAATTTCAGGGAGGCCGATCCTTCTGAAATATTGAACGGCCAACCAACTAGTAAATGACACATAAGCTAGCAGGAAACAAACTCTCTTTAACCGGACTTTATTGAGAGACAGAGTAAGCCTTCTTGTCACAGAAAGTTGATAGATGCGAGAGATCAACCTTTGTAAGAGTGTGAAAAAAACTATTGATATCATGGAAGTACAGAAACCAGCAATAACTCCAGCTACAGCTTCCCATCTCCAGTGCCAGGCTGAAGCCCTGCTAACATACCAAGACTTTAATATCCTCATGAACCTGCCACAATAATATCCAATTAAGACAAATGAATCAGGCTGGCTATAGAAACCAAAACAATTAACGTTAGTGAGTATGACCTTCATACCGTTTGATCTTAATTTTTCACAAACCTATAGGGTGTAGAAAGAAACATGGAAACCGTAACTCCTAGCAAACTGACAACCAGGACTCAAGGAATCGTATTTATTCTTGGCTGGCTACTAGAATATATAAGCTAATATTTCAGTCCTGACCAATTTAAAGTAATGTCAGATGCATAGTTAGCTTTAGCAAGCTAACAGAGACCAATTTCTAAGCTAATATATCAAATTCCAGTTTCAGGTAAGTCAGATGCAGAGTTACTGTTTCTAAGCTAACTCCATACTTTGAGCTTATTCATGTTCAGTTCAAATTACCAGTGTAGAGAATGTCACCTCTAAACCAGTTCCGTGCCTCAATCCCAAACTAAGGTAAGTTTAATCTCAAAAAGGAGTTCGAGGAAACCATTTCATCCAGGAAATGCAAAGAGTTCGACACCGAGCTATTGCAGCAAGTTCAGTATCTAAGTAGAGAAGTTAGAAAGACGGGCCCATTATCCCCAAGTTTCAAAGCTGAAACAACGGATAATAAAAGAACAGTGCATAAATAATAAGGCAACAGAATTGAAGTAGCAAGCAAGACTATCTTATAACTTGGTGCTTGGGGAGGTGCTTGATGATGGATGAGATTCCGTAAAGGGCCGTTTGGTAGACGGATCAAAGTCCATTCTTCTCAGACAAACCCGATGCCCTTCTCACTGTGATCCCACAGTTCCCTTTTCCTTCTTGTTGCGCTACAATTTCATCTTCTTCCCTTTCTCCACCTCCAATTGAGCTGCAAAACCACGTGATCACCACCTACTTATGGTTCAATTGGTTCGTTGACCATTTCCCTTTCTGTTGATCTACAATCCAGATCTCTCCTTGTCCCTCTGCTCATTCCCTTCCTTTTTTCCCCTGTTAAAGTTCATATTCCAGTTCCTTTTTTAATCTTGTTACCGCAGTATAATTTCAAATTAGGCAAATTTGATGAATGTTGAATGTTCGTATGACTTTGCTTGATAAATTCAATGATTGAAACTATTTTTTCCTAATTTTTGCATTGAAAATAGTTCAATAAGCCGACCATATTAAAAAATCTTGAAGACGTTACACACAAACATTGAACAGGATTGAATGGCATTAACATTGGAAATCCTATCATGTCCAGTCCTATATACCAAAAGACCTGTGTATAATAAACACAAAGGTATACAATGTTAGGAAGCATGACTAAGATTCAGGAAATGGCACATGCTGACATTTTCCAAACTTCTTTTACTGACCGGAGAGACTATAGAGCGCAGTAGGAGGGAGTATCCAGTACCTAACGATGCAGCATAAGCAATGACAGAAAGCAATTATGAAGATAACATCATATCTGGGAAGCAGGATATGCATTATATTTACCACTTATTAGCAGACCAAGCGGGAAACCTCACAATTTACATTAGAAAGATGGGCAGATCGGAGAGACTCAACCAATTAGCTTGATATTATTAGGCTTTGATCCTCAAAAGGAGCAGTATGGGTGGCACGAACAACGTAAAAGCAGATTAGCAAACGATGTCAAGTTATATTATAACAATAAGAAGATTCCACATCAAGAAAGAAGATCCAGGAGGCAACAGACAAAACTCCAGAATTTTTGAGAACTATTACTTGATTATATTAGCATTTGGGTGAATATTTTAATCACGTCATGAACACATTAAAGAAGAAGGAACAAGAACATTTTGCTCAAGTAATAATACTCACAAGATTAAATAGCGAATAAACATCTCAATAGTTGATGGATCTTTTGCTTGGCAATCAAAAAAGCCATCTTCATATATGTGCACTTTAGATATTCCCAATGTGTACCAACACTCATAAGTCTTGTTTACCTGAAAAAAGAAGTGCATGACAGCATGAAGATACTAAGCTTTGAAGGAAAACGAGCGGGAGCAAAGTGATTCTTCTTCTAATGATCATTAATTGGACTGTATGTTTCACATAATGCATCGGATATCTACCCAGTGAGAAGAAAGCATATATAAACAAACTGAACACAAAACCTCCTAACAATCTAAGATCATTGAGTAGAAACTCTTTGATGTAATAATTGGCACAAACATATAAATCGAAATAAAGACAAAAATTGTTCATGCTGACTAATGGCTTTCCTTTTCAAATAAATACCCCTGCTCAAAATTCCTAGTTCCTGCCATTAATTTTAGAATTCATTGCTTTACATATTATAAAACCAGTTGTTTGGCAGGTCTATATTCAGAACTGAAAATAGGGGGCATGCATGGATGCAACACTTAATTCATTTAAAAGGTAACAAGTGAAAATTAAGGTTATCATTCAGCCAGAGTTGAATACACTTGCAGAAGGGAACACCCCAGATATAAATTTAATAGAGAAAGGAATCATGTCATCAACTTTAGGAGTAAGGACCACTCCCAGAGTAAATAGGCATAAGAAAAAAGTTATCACGGTTAAGTGGGATAAATTTCATGTTAAGAAGTCTGTTTCTCTTATTACTCAAATAATGAGCATCTATGTCCAGTATCTACCTTGAATTTATCCTTTGTGAACCATGCAGCAGAGAAGTTTGGTCTACAATCAGATGGAAGGGCCTCATTAGGTGCCTCTGCTAATGCAAGTCGTGCCTGACCTGAATGATCCATGTATTCAACCTGTTATTCAGAAATGCATAAGCAAGCAATTGAGCCGTTTCTGCACAATCAATTTGATCCCCCCCCCCCCCCCCCCCCAACCAAACACACCAAAGAAACCCAAAACTAAAACAAACAAAATATTCAAGAAAAGTGAATAAAAATGACAAGATGCAGCAACTTTCAAAAGTAGTCCATATTCGGTTCAGTATAAACATTTTTTTTTTTTGATAAGTCATTCTCCATTGGCATGAAATTAACATGAGCGGATTCATATAGCCGACCCAACTTGTTTGCGATTGAGGCATAGTTGTTATTGTTGTTGTATAAGTCATTCTCCAGGATAAACATGTAAAAATGTATTTTGTTCTTCAGAAATGCATAAGCAAGCAATTCTGGACAGTCAATATCTAGGGAAGTATCTATCGCTCCTTGCCATCCCCACCCCCCACCCCACCCAAGAAAAGAAGAAGAATACCAAAATTAGAACAAAACAAAACGGTCCACAAAAGTGAAATAAATAAATAACAAGATGCAGCAACTTCGACAAGTAATCCATATTTGGTTCATTCTCCAAAATTAACATGTAAGAATGAATTAGAAAGGCTTTGTAACAAATGCCTTCATCTCATGGCAAGGAATCATACAAAGGTCAGAACCAAGAGATTCATGGATAGCTCCCAGCTGAAAATTTTCCAACTCATTTTTGTCAGGTAATTTTAGCTTCAAATGCATCAAGTCCTGCTGACTAATGGAATGCCAATGAAAGAGAGAGAACGGCACAGAGAAGGGAAGAAATGGATAAATACTTATCCAGAAAAAGGAAGAAAATTATAATTGTCAAGAAATCTAATAACATCACCACTTATATAAAGAAAGTGAAAGTTGGGGTACATTGGGTGAAATTAGAATCTTACATGTAACAAAAACACAATCCAATTCTATTAAAAGCTAAAAGTTACAGAGCCACTTATTATTAGCCTTCCAAAAGAAATAGATATATAATATCAGGTTAATCGTACACGAAGTTTCTCTTTTTTTGTCAAAGCAGAATTTTATTACAAAATTATCATGGAGATGCAACTCATTCAACAAGTATACAATGTTCCATTTCAAGAAATTTAACCGCATTAATGGATAATCAGATACTAAGAATTTATCAACATGTACACCAAAAGAACTATAACTGGAAAATAATATCTCAAGGAACAACAAATAGTGGTAGTTACCTTAAATACAGAAGCCCAATAGTAATCATAACGACATCGAAACTTCTTTCTTTCAGAAGGGTAAAGAACATGCTTTGCTTTATAATTCAATAAGCCCAGTTCACAGACTTTAGATGACCTAAGATCCACACCTGCAAAGAACATAAAATAATTGCTTTCGATTGAAACTTAAACTGAGAATTACCTGAATCACATCAAAATTTGGTGAAAGACAGTTAATCAGTACCCAATAAGGAACTGAGATTTTTTTGATTGGTGATAAAGAACCGAGATTTAAACCATTCTGTCCTTTGGCCAACAAGGATATGGCATTTTGTCATTCTTCCTTGTAACAAAGTTGTAGCAATTTAACAGAAATAGTTTCAAGAAGTATAAAAATTAATGCATTTGTGTATTTCGTCAAGAAAAGAATGCATTAGTGTATTTACTGCTAAATATGCTTTAATCAAATTAGGCATCAATGGAGAAAATTAATCCTTTAGTTTTGTCTAAGTAAGTTGTTAGAATAGGAGGAAATTCATCTCTTACATAGAAACCCTATGGAAAAGCTTCCAGGCTGCGGCTGCAACATGCAATAGGGGTCATTTGGTATGTTGGTCAAAATAAGAAGGATATAATCCCTACTTAGAGGTGATTATGGATGGGATTGCTAGCCATCCATGGGACTCGTATAGTCTATCTATCTGTATGTTAATTCTATATGGAGAGAGAGAGGTGTCACAAAAGTGCTAGCCTCTATAAGGAACTTGTATAATGAGATGCTCATATTTGAAGCAGGTTTCATTTAATTCTTTTCTGGATTTAAGTTATATGCACTAACAGTGTAAAGTTTTTTTTTTTTTTTACCATCTGTAGCTTAGCAGGTTAGTTACAATTTTATCAGGCTACTAATTAATGTTTATTGTAGAGATTTACTATTACCTTATAAGATTGCAAATAATTTTTACACCGTCAGTGCACAAAACTTAAACTCCTCCATTATAACTAAAGTTGAAGCTAATGACCAATAAAGACATGCTGACCCGTATCATACTTCCTTATAGTTTTAATAAATGGCGTGTGTTCTTTCCCTGAGAAGAAACAGTCCGAATGCCATATGCAACAGAAACCATGGCAGCCACTTCACAGTCTCATGACACCACATCATACATATTGCATAACCTCCACCAGTTAGAAGGCTAGAAATCACCAGTCCAACCATTAAGTGTCAGCCAATTGTTGAACTAAGATACTCGAAGTACCGTGTATCCAAATGCTTTTCCCTCTTGAACCCATGATTAATACACAAACATGAAATCAAACTTTGTACATATTCAGAACCCATAAGAAAAAGAAAAAAAAGCAATGTACATTACTAGCAATGGGAGACAGAAACTTGTCATAGCAGCAGAAGATAGAGAAGACTCTGGATAAATTTTCCTACAAACTTTGCTCTAAAGTCTCAACCATATCACTTTGAAAGAATATGCTACTCTTAGAATGGCCTAAAAGACATTAATCAAAAAATACATAAGGAATGGTACTACTACCTTTCCTTTTCGCAAGTAAATGGTACTAGTATAACTTCCAATTTCCTTTAGCATTTCCCAATAACTAATTTTACTCATAATCAAGAACATATAAACTCAAGTTAATAATTTGACTCGTTTGGTTCCAGGAAAGTTTTTGAGCCATATGATGCTAACCACAGCAAGGTTGACCCGAACAAAGCATTAAATCAAAGTATTAGTAGTGTTACACCAAAGTTGTCGTCGTCTTTTTTGAAATGGTAATTGTATTATAGAAGTGTAGCGTCACACAAAGATTGTGCATCCAGATTACTTCCCAAAACGAAAAAAGAGAAACCCCGACTATCTATCTAGTGATTCTATGAACTGTAATAGGGACTCCTCTTCACTTATCCAAGGAAAATAAGAATATTAGGACTCCTCTTCATTTACAAATTCTAGTTTACACCAAAACAAAAATCAAAATATGCTGTCAGATCTTATCTTCAGTGTACTGCTTGTTTTCCTTCAAAAACTCATCTTTTCCTTTCTCTCCAAGTTGTCGTCATCTTTAAGAGTCAGCAAACTATTTAAACCATATTTTCGACAAAGTTTTTAGATACCCACAATTTCCTAGCAATCAAACAACAACACAAGTGTATGCCGCATTTAGAAGTTAAGGTCAGCTATTCGAGTCCTCTTTATCCATTACATTCTATTTGGACACCATTCATTCGAATACTCAATAATTCGTCTTTTAGACTGACTGACTAGGGGTTCTTTAAACTATGGATTCTTGAATCTCACATATTCCTACACTTATAAAGATTTCTAAATTCTAACCAGACAAAAAAAAAAAAAAAAAAAAATGGCAAACACTAGCAAACATCAACCTAATGAACGTCTATCAACAACAAAAAACCTTACCAGTGTAATCTCGAATCGTCGGTGTCATTTATATGGATCCTTTTTCATTGTGCTCTGCTAATTGCTAAATCCACATAAGTTTAAAAAATTGTATCTATTTTGAAACAACTTTCCTTCATTCGGATATCAATGTATCCCATCTACTTTTAACACATTCAATCTTCATAGTGTTGCTTGCACCTATGCCCAAGCATTAGTAGATTTTACATAAGACATGAAAAAACTATGTCAGGGACCTTATCTCATTCTATACTTTGTATGCGCAACTTGTACCATCTGCTAGAGTGATAATTTCTAATCTTGTTTACTCTTGTATTCATCCATGTTAATATCCATACTTTCACAATGCTAGTCTTGAGGATATTTTGGGTCTTAAAGGTCTGACATTCACTTCCATATAACTTTGCTAGTCTCAAAAACATTCCATAGGGAGCCTTTCACTTTGGTAGTATCTTTTTAATGCATTGAACTCTTGTGACATCCTCCATTTCGACCATCATAACTTAAATTTATGTGTTGCATCTCCATCTATCATGCCAATCTCCTAAAAGATTGAACCAAGATATCTGAGTTGCCTGCATATAAACACTTCAATCTTATCTATCTCAATTTAATTTCATTCTTTATGGGACTACTTCTACTTATCTTACAACCCTTGCTCTCAAAAATGCTTCTTTATAATTCGAGATTCTAGTTTATTATGTTGCCAATTTCATCAATTAAGACGAAATCATCTGCAAAAACCATCATGCACCATGGAATCCATCTTGTATATTATTGATTAGCTCATCCATAACTAAGATAAACAAGTACAGACTTAAGGCAAAACTTAGGTGTAAACCACAGTTATGAAAAGTTCTTCTATATTTCCTTCCACTGTTTTCACACTTATGACTACTCCTTTACATATCCTTTATGGCATTTTTACATTGGATTCAAATTTTTTTCTTCTCTAGCACCCACTAAGTGACACTCAATGATAAGCTTTCTCCACATCAATGAATATTATGTAGAAACATTTCCTCCTATCTCTATAAATTTCCATCAATCTTCTCAACAAAAGTTTCTTAGCAACCAAAAACAGTAAAACATACACACACAGAGAGAGGAAAGAAGGAAAAAAAAAGGGAGAAATCCAAGCCACAGGAAGCTAACACAGCAACAAGGACTACTCAACCATTTGAGCTCCAATATTTGTTAAGTCTTTCAGGGATCCACAGTTTGTAAGTAAGCACACATACTCAAAAAACAAACCCCTCAAATCAAGCTCAAAAGGGAAATTTTTATCCCTACGATGCTAAAAACTTTTAACTTTCTTTTCAGATAACCACAATTTCTTAGAACCAACGAGCCTCCAAAAGAAAAACCCACAAACAAAATTCTGCAAGAAAAAAGGAATTGACACTCTAAAAGAAAAGCATACCAACAAAATTCAGCAATAAAGGTAATTCAACTTACTGCTAGAGACAATCTTGCATTGAGAGGGAAGAGAAATTGGACTGGAAATGGATAGGTTCCCTAGAAAAACAGCTAAATAAAGCAGCGAAAATGAGAGTGAAAAGAAGGCAAAGAAAAAGAAAAGAATCCCCAATAATCTGCGCAACCGTGTGGGCTCACGAATCTCCTCCTTTCTCTTCCCTTCTATCTCCTCCTGATTCTCTGCCAAATCCATGGGAAAATGAAAAGTTGCGCAGAAGGGCAGTTTTGGGAATTACTGTGTGAAGATTGGGAAATTGAGTAGGGTTCCGGCAGCCGGAGATGTCCTCCGGTGATCGGAATATTATATAGGTGTTGGGTTTAGGTTGAAAATGGTGTTTGGGAAGAAGATATTTTTCAAGACTTCTGCCATTTCAGGTTCAGTAGTCAGCGCTGGCGGACTCTCGTGGACATTTTCAACGTGAGGGCTGAGGCTTTAAAATTCACTTTTTGGATTTTTTCTGGTCGAGACATAGTTACCCACCTTAGCTAGGTTTTTGAGTTTTCAAAAAGTAGCTAAAGCTGTTTTATAAATTACATACAAATTCAATCAAAATATATAATTTATAATATATTATAACTTTTTGTTATACAGAATTTGCCAAAATATACAACTTATATATAATCTTTATATATTTTTTGTTATACAAAATTCCATCAAACATATATAACTTACATGCAATTATATTAGTAGTATATATTTTGTAGTATATTATTTGTACACTCAGCATAAAAAATACATACTTATATAATTTATTATATCTTCCTCTTTGAATTTCAATCTTAAATTCCAACCAAAATCAGCTCGAATCTTTAGCAAATTACTCAAAAATTAATATATAAACTCTAGGATTTCTCCAATCGTTTGCAACACTCAATCTAAATAAAAACTAATTTTGCAAAACTCAATTTTTAAATTCAAAACTTCAAAAAATTTTAACAGTTGCCAATGGAACTTTATAGTAAATTTTATGTTTATTATAGAATCTAGAGTGGTTTTAATCTAAAGTACAAGATTGGATCACAGAAGCAAGTAATCAACTTTAATCAAGTTACTCCAATCGATTGTATAAAAGCCTAAATGGCTCGCCTCCTTCATGCCATTCAATGTTAGTTCCTCTTCTCTTATTAAATTGATTAATAAGGCGAAGAAGCAGTAATTAGGGGTGGGCATAAAATCCGAAAAATCGAATTTCGAATCGAACTGAATCGAACCGAATTAATTTGGTATTTCGGTTTCAATTTTTTCGGTATTTCGGTTTATTTCGGTACAGAAATTACGGTATTTCAGTAGTTCGGTACGGTATAGGTTTTTGATATTACCGAAATACCGAAATAGTTTACTCCAAGCCCTAACTTTATTTTTATTTTTTTAGCCCAATAACACCCCAAAAGTCCCAAACCCCTAATTCACTAAACCCTTACCCTTAGGCTTAGTCGCTTAGAGGCATACAAGAATTTCAAAAAACTCTTACTACTTTGCTTGGTTGCTGCGGGGGTCGGATTCACGAGTTACGACTCACGACTACAACCTCGGTGACGACGATTTCTCTCCTTGGCGATTGCTTGTTTGCTCATTGTTGACCTTCATTCAGGTTCATAACTTCTCCATTCTTCATTGTTGATCTTCATTCATGCGAGCTATAATCACATTTCTGAGCTATAACAATTTGTAGGCCTTTTTATGTCGCTCTACTTAAGTCTAATGCTGCTAACAAATTCCCTCCTGTTCTGATTAATCGTCCAATCACAAGGTTTGACTCTATTTCGTGTCCTAAACATTTGTTTACGCCCTGATCTCATGAAGTTAGCTGCACAAATCGCAAGCAAACAGCAGCAACCTGCAGTCGAGGTACATTTTTTATGCGATCTTGGTCTATTTTATGACTGAGCTGCTGTTAATATTATTGTATTTCCTTAGGTAACAAAGCCACCAGTCCCAGTGGCACCAAATAGAAATGGATCAGAAGACTGCATTATAATTGATGCTGAAGAATACAAGGCCATTGGCTATTCTTCTGTGCCAATGTTTGTGCAACATACTCTGAAGCAATGATGGAGGAAATTGATAGGATGGTAAATTCTGATATGATATGTATATCTTTGCTTCTGATTGTTTTTGTGGACTGCCATTAATGTTGTATTATATGATTCAGGATGAGGAGATAGAGATGGAAGATGTAGAAGACTGGCCAATTGTGGATATAGACAGCGCTGATAAAAAGAACACGCTTGCAGTTGTGGAGTACTTCGACGACATCTATGCTTACTACAAGAAGACTCAGGTAGAAATGTTACTCCACTCTCCCTACTATTATGTGTATAGAATAGGATATGGCCTGTAGTATTTGTAGAATTCTCATATTTTTCAACTGTTTATTTAATTCTTATGGATATGGTCTCATTCTGTGAAACAGTGGTACTAGTTCTCGGCTGATCCACCTTTATGATCATTAAGCTTTGTTATTCACAAAATCTAGGCATTTAATTTCAGTATAGAATGTAGCTAGTCCGATAATTTAGAGCATCAAATGTTTCTTACACGCCTTTTGTTAGGCAGAATGACAGATTGTTTATTTAGTGCTTTGTTAAGTAGAATGGCAAATTGTTAGGAGGAATGACAGATTGTTTACTCGTTAGTGGTTGTTTCTGCTTGCTTAATGCTTAGGCTCTTAGCACTTAGCAGTGTGACACATGAATATGTATTAAACCGAAACCGTACCGAACCAAAATAAGAAATATCGAACAGTACCGAAATACTTTGATACGGTATTTGGTATACACAATTGGTATACCCACTAATAATTGTGAAATTTGGTGTGGTTGTGCCTTGTGGGTCTTAAAGATAGTGATAAAACTAGCTAAGGTTGAAGCTTAAAATGGAAAAAATTGGAGCACTTTAAGTACAATTGGTAATTATGTATCGGATATGTAATTAAATGAGATTATCATGGTAGTAGTAATCTATATCTATTTATATTATTTATACTATACTAGTCCTTAAGGTATGTGCTCTGCGTGTACTTGTATCAATGAATACATAATTTTAAAAAAATTACATAAATATTATTAGATAATTCATTTGAGTTATATAAAATTATAAAATAAAAATTAAAAGAACTTGAACATGATAAATATTATTCCCATTTAGCTAGCTCAATAAATAAAGATATCATATATTACAAAAGTTTTCAAATACTTTATTTGTAATTTAAAAAAGACTTATATTAGAATTTAAAAATTGAATCTTTTGGTCTTCCAGAAATTTAGGATTTAAAACTTGGCACTATACCTCCTAAAACTTATAGTGACAATGTAAAGTTTAAAGAATAACTAATATTGAATAATATTTTACAATAAATAATTTATTATAAAAAAAGAATATAGGGAGACATTGACGCCTATTGGATTGAATACAAGAAAGAAAACATAATAACTCATTTATTATATATTTTGTCCAATTATTCTTATTGCTTCAAATTCATATTGTTATCAATTCGACTCTTAATTTTATATTATAACAATATTTTTTTAATTTCATTCACCATTAATGCTATTCACGAAAATTAATTAATTTACCTTAAGAGTTTTGTCAACTTGGTAAATAAATTTATTTATATGATAAATTTGAAAAATAATTCTTCTAATTATTTTTGCTAATTACTTAATTCAATGACTCAATTTTTTGTTCTCCACATTAAAGAAAATCACTTAGTTTTTTGTTAATTTAAATTTTTAATATTAGCTCATCCTAATTTTTTAATATTAACTATAATTATAACTCTATTTAATAAACATTCTACTTTCAAATAGTTAAAAAAAATCATTAAAATGTTAATTTTGATCATTGTGTGTCACGATCCACTTTCTACAATAGGCCGTGATGGCGCCCAACGCTGTCATTAGGCAAGTCAACGATAATCACCAACACAATCAATCATTCATAACACTTTTAAAATCAAGAATTTTATTAATAAAGCGGAATTAAGTTTAGAAACCATAGTAAAATACATCCATTCTTTCTAAGTCGCGAAGTATGAATCAAACATAAAGTGCAATGCTACAAATATTGGGAAAATAGCCAAAATTATCATTGTACTATGTTAAATAATTTACATTTATCCTTCGTTATACTTTTCATTTACATTTATTCATACCTTTAGAAAAGTAAACAAACTTTTCCTTATCCCTAACGTCTGTCCATATGGGCACCAGATTAAACTGCCATATAAGTGTCAATGTCACTTTTTTTAATAATATTTTGTTTATTCAATTATTTACTAAATCAGAAACTAAAAAAAAAGATATTTCCTACTCTCCCCCAACCCAACACACACACACAGAAGAAATGATGCCTTCTTCTTTGAGTTTAAAATTTTCGATTCTAACTACGCCTTTCACCAAACTGGATCAAATCGTAACCTCAAATTCTAAAAATCAATATTCCCAACAAACCCAAGCTAATACAAACAACAACAACAACAACAACAACAACAACCCAGTAGAATCCCATTAATGGGGTCTGGGGA
>AWOL01S0125676.1:21011-37816 GCA_000715115.1 Nicotiana otophora | reverse complement strand
CCTGGAAGGTTTCCATCCCCAGAAATGAGAACAACAAAAGGGCAGTCAAGAACACATTTGTACTTTAATCTTTCTTTATCACTTTTTTTCTTGCTGTAAATCCTTTTTGTTTGCTAGGGCATAGAAGTTAATATATTTTCTAACTTCAGGTATATCCCTGAAGCTCATACCCTTATACAATTCCTTGTAATTTTGCAAACCAATATCAATTTCTCTATTTTTTGACATGCAATTGATTGTAATTCCTCTGAATCATACCCTGCCTCATCACTCTCACTGTCATTGTCACTCTCACTCTCACTATAATCTGTACCAACGTCAATTAGTGATGGGTGTGAATCAGAATAATGAACAATATTAGGAATATTTACAAACAAATCAAATTCATCCACCAAAGTTATCTTTAATATCCTGAAAAAGTAATAAAATAAATTAGGATGGTCAATAAAAAGTAGAGGACATGGCAACAAAACTGCCACTAGACAACAACCTAACAAATTAAGACAATCATTTGAGATAACTCTTAAAGGAATAAAAATAGCTCTTATAAAATAAAGCAACAGCCATAGAAAAACAATTCAGATGATCCTTAAACAATAAACCCTAAAAACGACCAAAATCACGGCAAATCTAAGCAGCAAAAATACATATAAGAGCTTAAATAAATAATTACTTGAAGAAAGCAATCACCTTTTAACACAATTGAAGCATTAATCAATTGAATCCAGCCCGATTCTCTCAGTAAATCCTAGATTTTGGTCTCTTTATGTTAGAGAAGCGATAGAGAGAGAAGGAGATAGTGAGATAAAAAAAAGGTTTTTACCGATGGGTGTAGTTTAAGAGGTTGGATCGGGTGGGTTTGAAATAAAAAATGGGGCGGGTGAGTTGATCCAATAAGAAGATGCCACATGGCTTTTAAAAGTTGGGAGGATGTTTTTAACGTGTAAGGGATATATATACACTTAATGTACAACGGTAGGGACATATTTGATAAAACATTTAAATGGAGGATAAATAAGGCATATTTATGATAGTAGAAGGGTNTTGGTTTCTTTATGTTAGAGAAGAGATAGAGAGAGAAGGAGATAGTGAGATAAAAAAAAAAGAAAAAGGTTTTTACCGATGGGTGTAGTTTAAGAGGTTGGATCAGGTGGGTTTGAAATAAAAAATGGGGCAGGTCAGTTGATCCAATAAGAAGATGCCACATGGCTTTTAAAAGTTGGGAGGATGTTTTTAACGTGTAAGGGATATATATGCACTTAATGTATAACAGTAGGGACATATTTGATAAAACATTTAAACGGAGGATAAATAAGACCTATTTATGATAGTAGAAGGGCAAATTAGACCCTTTTCCGTACTAAAATCCCCAAACACTCCCGTGCCATCAAGGAAGATTCCCCTAGGACATCAAGTTGACTGCCTCTTCTATATAATAAAATATATACACTAGTTGATGAATGCACACAAAATCCAAGACCTAATTGAATAACATAGGTTAAGAGTATGGATTAATCGAGTTAGACCACATGTACTGTAGCCATGCTTGGGTGTGGGGGAGGGAGGGAAGAAGGAAATTAATTGACCAGAACATGAGGGAGTAACTCATGGCATCAGAAGAATTGTGTGATTCCATAACACATTGTTGTTATTTGTTTTTTAAAAAAAAGGAAGAGATAAAAGCTACAAAGCAAATCACAAGGAATCAAGTGGTGAAGCTCTTCGCATGAAAGCGAAATTCGACAATTATTTCTTATAATCCAGGCTATTTGAACAAGCGAATGCAAATCCAGATGGATGTTTTTCTTTTCCAACTTTCACTAAAATAGATTAACAAATCCTTATTTAATGTAACTATTGGAACTTTGTAAGGGACAACAAATATGTTCTTTGCAAATATGAAGAATAGTTCCTCCCAGACCACTATTAGAAGTCTGGTGAATGCTCAAGGTGAGATGATACATAGTGATGCAGGTATTAAATAGGAAGTCTTAAATTACTATAAGGCACTGCTTGGGACATCAGCAACAGCTTTGCCTGTTATTAATCCTTTGGTTATTAAGCAATGTCCAGTGTTGAATAGAGAGCAGTAAAGAGAACTGATCAAATCAGTCACAGCAGATGAAGTGTACCAGGCTCTAACGGATATAGATGATATATGAAAGCCCTAGGAGTTATAGTCTAAATGTTTTTCTCTTCAAAAAAGCATGGGTTATTGTAGGATAGGAAGTCACAGAGGTTGTTCTGAATATCTTTAGCCCCTTTAATATGCTCCAGGCAATAAATTGCACTTCAGTAACACTTATCCCAGAGGTCAAAAATCCTGCTTTTATAAAAGATAATAGGCCAATATCATATTGCACTACATTGTATAAGATAATCTCTTAGATTTTAACAAAGAAATTGCAGTTGGTCATGAAAATCTTGGTGGATAGTTGCCAATAAGCTTTAATGCCAAGGAAGATTATCATACACAATACAATACTTAGAAATAAATTGGTCAAACACTAAGGGAAGAAGGTATTTCACCAAGATGTATGATGAAATTGGATATGCAAAAGGCTTATGACTCTCTTGCATGGGTGTTTCTAGAATAGATTTTGAGTGGTATCACATTTTCTGATACTTTTGTGAGGTGGATTATGATGTGTGTGCAAAGTGTCTCTTACTTAATACTACTGAATGACAAGCCAACAAAACACTTTCATGCAAGGAGAGAGCTAAGGCAACGGGATCCATTATCCCCTTTTCTCTTTATTTTTGCCACGGAGTACTTGACCATGATCTTGAAAGATTTAAAACAAATATTAGATTTCAACTATTACCCAAGATGTGACAAGATGCAAATAGTGCTATTAGGCTTTGCTGATGATCTTCTCTTATTTTGCGGAGGTGATTTGATTTCAATGAAACTATTGTATGAGTACTTCCTCAAAGTTTTCGAGCTTTAGGACTTTCTTTAAATAAAGCCAAAAGCTGTATATTCTTTGGAGGAGTACAAGAAGTTGCACGACAAGATGTTGTGATATATTGTTAACCCCTACTTGATAGAATATTGGAGAAAATTACTTCATGGGCCTCTAAATTCTTTTCCTTATGCTGGGAGGTTGCAGCTTATTAAAAGCATCATGTTTTCTATACAAACCTTCTGATGCCTAATTTTGTTCTACCTAAGAATATTTTACACTTAGTAGAAACTCTGTGTAGAAGATATCTCTAGATTGATGGTAATGAACTGAATAAAAATCACAGCTATAATAGGAAAAAGTGTGCCAACAAATATCAACTTGAGGGTTTATATAATCAATATTTGTATATAGAACGAGGTAGTAATCTGTAAGCATTTATGGAATCTAAGCAAAAAAAAAGGATAGATTGTGGACCCAATGGGAAAATCTATCATGTCAGAGATTAAATGTTACGGGAATTAATTCTACACAAGCTTCTTGGGTGGTGAGAAAGTTACTGAAGGCAAAGAGCGCCTTTGAAGCAGCTGGGTATAACTACGGAGACGTGAGGACCATGCAACAATTCTCTATAACAAGTTGAGAGGAGAGTTTTTGTGCTATAACTGGTAGGTCATGGAAGGCTACACAGAGGACATGTTGTCAAAATGGGGAATTGTTCAGGACCTAGCATGTCCTTTATGTGATAGTGAAGATACAACAACAACAACAACCCAGTATAATCCCACTAGTGGGGTCTGGGGAGGGTAGTGTGTACGCAGACCTTACCCCTACCCTGGGGTAGAGAGGCTGTTTCCAAATGACCCTCGGCATCCTTCCCTCCAAGAACTCCCCACCTTGCTCTTGGGGTGACTCGAACTCACAACCTCTTGGTTGGAAGTGGAGGGTGCTTACCATCAGAGCAACCCACCTTGTCATAAATACTTATTTTTCAAGTGTGCTTAATCTGCTGAATTATGGAGAAGGCTGCTCAAATGGCAGGGGATGCAAAGAGCACCAATTGAATAGGGTCATGAGCTCAACTGGAAAGTGACAAATGCAAAAGGAAAAAATATAAAAGCTGAAATCTACAAAATGGCGATAGCTGGGAATGGGAGTGTCTATTACTTATGACATGAGAGGTACCAAAGAATCTTTCAAGGAAAACAAAGAAACATTGATGTTATAAACAGAGGGTGGCGGGAGAGTTAGTTGCTAGCAGTTGTAGGAAGCTTGTTCAACTTTCCTTGTTTTGTGTTGTTTTGTTTGTACATAACTTTTTCCTGGTAAATTTTCAATTGCCCAAAAAAACAAAAAAAAACAAAAAAAAAAAAAAACATATATATATATATATATGCGAGGGGTAAGATTTATGTAAAGGGGTTGACTAATGAGCGCATTTTCTCCTTTTAAGTTAATTCCCTGCTTAGATGAATTTTATTCCTATTCATTCTATCAATTCAAAATTTACTAACTTTCATTCTTCTTGCCCCCTTACTATTTTTTGTTGAAAGCTTGTATCCCCAACAAGCTTAGAAAATGAAAAGTATGAAACCGAAAAATATACATAAAAGAAAGAAAGTGCAACGATGATAAGAATATTATAAACTTTAGTACTTAATTGATAAGTAATAATAATATCAATGTTAGCGTAAAAAGATGCATATAGATATATTTCAATCACTTCAAATATGCCTGCTTGTCCCGCATATGGAGGCATCTGGTTTACAGGTACAGTTGCTACACAAAACTTTTTCCTGGATTATCCATTGTCTGGAGTGCAATCGTAGAAAATTTAAACCAAGTTGTTCAAATATTAAGAGTAAGTATTGAAACTTGATAAGGGCATAGAACGATTCAGTCTTTTTTATTTTGTTTATTTTTCGTTTCTTCCCTGTTTTCTTTTGTTTTTCCCTCCCAAATGTGTTAGATAATAGCATAATATGGGACGAAATAATTAGGCCTTGATAGTGTAGTCATTGTCCTTAAGGAATTTAAGCCTCCCACTTTCGTTGCTGCAGGAATTATGGTAGAATTCCTCCAGAATTTTACAAAACCTCTGAAATTCGAGTATCGGCAATTAACTCGAATTGATACTCGAATCTCCTCTAGAATAAACTTTGTGAATTATATAAAGCAGAAAGAGAAGAAGATGGAAAACTGTTGCTTTTCTTATGATTTTCGTTTTGGAGAGGAATGGGGTATTTATAAGGGGTATTATCACTTTTAGCCCGCGTCATAAATTATTTACATTTGGTAGCCGAAAATGTGTGTATAAAATATGTATAATTTTTGTATATAACATACAAAATATGTATATGTATGTATATATATATATATATATATATATATATATATACAAAATATACAAATGTTATATATTTTTCGGCTATTATTTTTACAGCGGCTATACAATGTCATTTTTCCTATTTATAAACCCTTTTAGGTGTCCATTAGAATTACAGACTCAACCTTTGCCAACGGGTATCTTTTCAAAATTAGTAAACAATATTTTATTAAATAACAAAATTAATAAGTGACTAAAAAAGTAAATTTTGGACTATTTTAATTGGCCCAAGAATCTTGACTATTAATAATATAGTCAAATTCTAGTTTCTCTCTAAAACACCTTCAAAATATTCGAACCATATATGACAAAAAAGTGTTTTAAACACTTCTTTCTTTCTTTCTTTCTCCAATGAGAGACAAAACAACCTCTTCTCAAATACTCACATCAAACACTAACTAATCTAACAAAATGTTCTTTGGGTTTCTTTTTTCTTTTTCGGTATGGAGGACAACATTTATGTGAAAATATTTTCTTGATAAGATTATTTTTTGTAGTTGGTCATCTTGAATTATAGAAAATATGAGCTTAATTCTGAAATATTTCTTTCCGTATTAACATTATTGTTTTGATTCATCATGCTTGTTCACCATTTGCTACCGCATATTGACCTAAGCGATATTAGTCTACGAGAGCATACACAAAATCAAACTTCCCATGTAAATTTATTTCTTCTTTGTTAATGCACTTTTTATAAGTGTCTTGCTTATTCTATATATTATGATTCTCTTCTTGAATATATTTTCGTATCTATCTCCGCGAAACTCGAGATTGTTGTCTGTGCATATTTAGTCTTGGAAATGGTTCTTAACTACTGTTTTCAATAGAAAGTATTGATATCTCTGTTACTTTATTTTTCTACTATTGTAGCCATAAACCGATGGCATTAATTGGACGTAAAGTCAAAAATCATAAGAAAGTTAACTTTCTAACTTTCCACCTTCTACCATACTTAATCTTCTTACTTAAGCAATAACCTAAGCGGGGAAAAATAAATTAAGATTAATTGAGATTTCGGTCTAGAACCTGACTGTCTATTCATGATAAATAATATTTTCTATATTGTTGTAAAATATCTTTTAAATCTTAATGAATTTCATAATTTTGAACCCTACTTCAATCTGCACTTCTGTCACGCATCATGAATTCTACAGGCTTGAATTTTCAACAAAAGCAATAGTTATTTTCTAGGTTTAGTTCTGTGTGTACTAGCAACATATACAATAACAATGGTATTTGTTCTTTGTGTAGTTATGGCAACAAAGTGACTTGCTCTTACTCTAACAAAAGAAGCTTGTCATTGGCTTCAATATATGTCACGACCCAATTCCCATTCTAGATTGTGATTACGCTCAATGCTGCTATTATGCAAGCCAACGGTGAAATATCTATTTAATTGTTTATTTTATTAGTTTAAAGTCATAAATTTTACTTAATAGAGAAATCAAGAATAATTAACCATGGTGATGTAAAACATAAAATAAAGAAAACGAGGTGAAAGGATAATTATTAATAGATAATTATCATAAATATCTGCTACCAACTCCCAAAATCCGGTGTCACAAGTGCACGAGCAAACTAGTAGAATATATAAAACCTCTTACAACTATTGTCTGAAGTAAGATAAACAGATAAATTAATACAACAAGGAGGAGACTTCGGGTGCCGCAAAATGAAGTATAGGAAGCAGCTCACCACTAGGTCTCCGGGTACGGGGATTGCGCCTGACTGGCCACCAGATGTATCTGTTTTGGTATGCTAGAAACCTGCATTTTAGTCATAGTTTGCATGCTAATTACTGCATTTTACTTGTGTTTGAGCTTAAAGTTAGTGCATTACACTTATTATGTGTTTTATGCCCTGTAGGAAGTGATTTCGAGTTAAAAAGATAATTAAGAGCTTAATCGAACAATTTGGAGCTTTGAAGTCTGAATAAAAGTCCCTGTTGTACTGCCTTGCCCTAAGGTTTGGGGTAAACTATCCTCATACGACCAAGCTCCCCTCCCTCATAGCAACCTCTCAGTGCGGAATATGTCTGGCCCTGGGGACCTGAATACCCACTGGAAGAACCCTGAACAGCCGGTAAATGGAAGGAGCTCTCTGGAATTGCGCTGAAATAGGGATACACTGGAGCACCCCGAGAAGGCAGTGGTGCTGAATATGTGGGCCTGTTAGACTGGGCCCCCACAAACTGACCTCTGCCCCAAGACGTAGCACCACTGAATCCTCCCGAGTATCGAGGTCGCTTCTCTCGGTGCATGCTCTCGGCCCTACTGACAGATACCCTCGATCCTCGGATCTATCTCCACAACCTACTCGTAAGGAGTCCCCATCTCAACCCCTTGGGCCATAGTAACCTGGATGCAATAATGCTAGCCTGCACTAAACCTTCACACTCTCTCTACATCTGTGGGAGTATCATAAGTGCATGGCGAGATAACTCAAAGAACCTCGCCTCATAATCGGACACCGACATCTGTCCCTGCTGGAGCCGCTCAAACTGATCCCACAACTCTTCCCTCCGAGAGGGTGGGATATATCTCTCTAGAAAGAGATGTGTGAACTGGTCTCAAGTAGAGGAAGGTGAACCTGCTAGCCTGCTACAGAGATAAGACTGCCACCATCTACGGGTTGTGCCCTATATTTGAAATCTTGTGAAATCAACCTCGTTGGACTCCAATACCCCTATGTTGTGCAGCATGTCTCTACAACGATCAATAAAGTCATGTGGGTCAACCTGTCGCTTACCGCCAAATACAGGATGATGTAGCTTGGTCCATCTATCCAACCGCGTCTACCGCTCAATGGTCACGGCTAATCTGAGCTCTGGTATAACCGCTGCAACTGGCTGAGCCCCGCCTGCAGGTAGTGCACCTGGGGTCTAACATACGGCAGTAGCATGTCCTGGAGCCTGAGCGGTAGGGGTCTGTGCTCCCCTCCCCCCTCTCTCCCCCTCCCCCCGCGTGAGATGTGGCTGGGTCAGATGGAAATAAACCAGCCTGCATTATATAGTCCATGAACTGCAGCATACCTCCCATGACCTCCTGAAATCCCGGTGCAGTCGTGAAATCTACCGGGGCTGGCTCAGCTGTAGGCGCCTCATCCTGCTCCTCAATGACACGATCCTCCATTGGTGGTACATCGGGGGCAACTCTAGGATGCCCTCATCCTCTAACAGGAGCTGGAGCCTTCCCTCGGTCTCTGCCTCGACCTCTAGCAACAGGGGGAGCAGCTCCTCTACCGCCAGGTACATCTGTCCGCATTCTCACCATCTGTGAGAGAATAAGAGAAAGATGCTTAGCACAACATTAATTGCACGATAAAAGATGAAGAAAGAGAAGTTTTCTAACACCCTATAGCCTCTCAAAGATAAGTACGGACGTATCTGCACTGATCCGCAAGATTCTATTAGACCTGCTCATGACTTGTAAGACGTATGTGAACCTAGTGCTCTGATGACAAGCTGTCACGACCCAATTCTCATTATAGGCCATGATAGCGCCCAACGTCGTCGTTAGGCAATTCAACGGTGAAACTATCAATTTAATTTACTATTTTATTAATTTAAAGTCATGAATTTTACTTAATTGAGAAACCAAGAATAATTAACCATGGTGATGTAAAACATAAAATAAAGCATACGAGTTAAAGGATAATTATTAATAGACAAGATCATAAATATCTACTAAAATAAAGCATACAAGTTAAAGGGTAATTATTAATAGACAAGATCATAAATATCTACTTGCAACTCCCAAAACTCGGTGTCACAAGTGCACGAGCAAAGTAGTAGAATATACAAAATCTCCTACTACTACTATCTGAAGTAAGATAGACAGAAAAATAAATACAACAAGGAGGAGACTCCATGTGCTATAGAACGAAGTGTAGGAAGCAGCTCACCACTAGGTCTTCGGGTAGCGGGGATACGCGCCTGACTGGCCACCAAATGTACGTGCCTCAGATCCTGCACGATTAGTGCAGAAGTATAGCGTGAGTATGTAAACAACGTATACCCAGTAACTATCTAGTCTAACCTCGAAGAAGTAGTGACGATGGTCGATATCGACACTTACTAGAGGTCAATAAATAGAGTATAAGGATTATAAATAGGCATGACATGCAACAGCAGCATTGAAATAGAAAATAATAAATAATGATTCTTTAATACAATATTAATTTAAAACCTCTAGGTATCACATGCCAATATTAACCCTTAAAAAATCACCAAGTAATTATCAAGTCTCAAGTCGAAAAAGAGATATCAAGTATAATCGGACTTCTAGCAACACCACGTATGATTTATGGCAAGATCGTACGGCCCAATCCAGAATAGTGTGTATACTGCCGAGGGTCGACCGGCGTGAACCATAGATACATCTAAATATACTGCCGAGGCATTCGTCCCGATCCACAAGAAATGGAGAAACTCTATGAACTTGATCAACGACTACTACACAGGATTAATACTCAAAGAGGGCATAATTTCCATTAACAATCAAGTATTCCGCCAATACTCAAGGCAATAAAGCTCGGTCTCGTAAAATCCCATATCCAATTTTAATTATAAATTCAAGTAATTAATCTAACAAGTTGGGTTCAAGTAATATAAGTATTGCATGGTAAAGTCCTAAGTCTACCTGTACATAAGCATCGGTTTCGCTACGTACAGACTATCGTCACATCGCGCGGATGTAGCACCCAAAATTATTAGCAAATATCAATTTAAAACACCTACGGGGATAATTCCCCCATACAAGATTAGGCAAGAGACTTACCTCATTTTCAAGTCTTCTTCCCGATCCACAATTCACACTAATAGCCTTAAATATGTGCCAAACAATCCGAAATTAGCCAAAGGTCGTGCAAACTAATCAATATATACTCAAAAGTTCATAATTTAACTATTAGAGTAATTACCCAACTCAATTTGGAACAACAACAACAATATACCCAGTCTTATCCCACACTGTGGGGTCTGGGGAGGGTAGTGTGTACGCAGATGATAGTAGGCTATATTTATGAAATTTAGACACTATTTACACTCTAATTTAGCAGTACTTTATTGATATTTGAATGCTAAAAGATAACAAAATGCTCTAATTAAGAATTTGATGATTTGCAGGAGCTATTCCGAGCTACGAGGGAGCTAACGAGTGTTTTTGAGTCAACATGGAGTGTGAAAGGCCAATCAAAGGTTAGTCCGGTCGAAAAGGAGCGAGAAAAGCAAATGCGACGACCCCTCCAGGTGCGCGGCCGCGAAGTGGGCTGCGAATTGGCCCGCGAACTCAAGGCAGTGAGGCAGTGGAAATCCGCGGCAGGATCCGCAGTCGCGGACGGGCGGACTAAAGCCAAACATGCAGAGTTAATTGTGTAATTTCTTAGGCGACTAACCTAAACCTATATGAAGCCTAAACTCGCCCAGAAGTCAGATATAGCTGATTTTAGAAGATTTTAGAGGCAAGAACAAGGGAGAGAAGACGGATAATTTCTTAAGAGTTTTCATCTTCTTCTTCATACTTCTATTTTTTGATTATGAATTATTTTAGTGATTTATTTTCCATTAGTATGAGTAGCTAAATCTATTATCTAGGGTTGATGGAACCAATTGTTGGATGAAGTCTTGAATCTATTTTGTTATAATTCAGTCGTGTTTGTTCTATGATTGTTCAACTACATATTGTATTGTGGTTAATTGAAAGGACCCTTGATTAATCGTGTCTAGTTACCTTGTGTTGCTTGAGAAAGAACACTTGGTTAGATTGTTGTTGAACAACACCACTTTTGGGTAAGTTAAGAGATTAATTACTTGAATTTAAAAGTGGGGTTAGAAATAACGAAGCTTTGGTGGGATAATTCTGAGTTGCATAAATTGTTAACTAGAGTAGTTCGAGAGAATGCTTCTAGTAAATTATCGTAATTGGTCGAGAGATAATTACGGTAGCCCAGAACTCATAATCCTCATAGAGTATTACGGCGAGTTTATAGCTAAAGAGTTAAGAATTAATCCGGCAATTGGAGAAATCAATAGCCCTAGGTCCTTTTACCCTTGAATTCAATTTTAATCTTGATTATTGCTAATTTTATTATCATTTTTTCCTTAGCTAAAGAAATTCCACTGATTATTCATAAAATCCGGAAGTTATCTGAGCTTATCATTAGCATTATTTAAAGAGTTGTAGTAAATAGGTTAGTTCCCTGTGGGATTCGACTCCGGACTTGAACCAGGTTATATTTGCAGCGACCGCTTAGTCCTTTTTACAAGGCATAATTGGGGGTGATCAAATTTTGGCGTCGTTGCCGGGGAACTAACGGTGTTATTTATTACAACTTAGAAGAATTGCTAGGATTCTTAGTTTAGATCAATTTCTTACGGTGTTTAAAGTTTTCCATTGAAATTCTCACGTTTGAATTCTCCTGTGAATCAGGTGTATGCCTAGAATCTCTTTGAGGACTGGTGAACTTTTTGAAGGACTCTCAGACCCCGAGAAAGCATTCAGGGCATTAAATCGAGCCAACAAGAAGAACAAACAGTTACAATAAAAACACTCACTCGAAATTAAAATGGATAACGTGGATGATGTCAACAAAAACAATCGGAATAATCGGGTTGACCCAAACAATGGAGTGGTGGCACCTCTTGTGCCAAAAGCTGCTCTTTATGATTGGGTACAACCAACTGATGATAACCTAGCCACCGCCATTGTTGTACCTCATATACAAGCGGAGACATTCCAGATCACCAACAATATGATGCATCTGTTGCAAAATAAGGGACTGTTCTCCGGGTCATACATTGAAGACCCACAACAACATCTGAAAAATTTTCTATCAATATGTGTGACCAAAAGATAGCCGAATGTGACTCCTGAAGCCATCAAGCTATTACTGTTTCCATTCTCTGTGACTGGAGAGGGTCAAACTTGGCTGGATTTGCTCCCAATAAACTCCATTGCCACTTGGGAAGAATTAGTCAAACAGTTCTTAAACAAGTTTTATCCTCCCAACAAGACTGCAAGGCAGATTGATGAGATATTGCAGTTCAGGCAGACACCAACTGAGACGTTGTAAGAAACCTGGGAGAGGTTCAAGGGTATGCTAGTGAAGTGTCCACACCATGGCATTCCAGATCAGATGCTAGGACAGAGATTCTACATAGGTTTAGCAGACCGTTTGAAGGCCAATGTAGATGCTTCAGCTGGGGGTGTATTTTTTAGCAAGACATTCACAGAGTGCAAGATTCTTCTTGACAAGATAGCTCAAAATTCATGCTGGATAGCTAGAGGTATGACACTTACACCAATAGTGCATTTTGTTGCTCTTGACCCAAACAATTCCCATGCAGAGAACATAGACACTCTCATGACTAAGATGATCATACTGACAAAGAAAATTGATGAGATGGGTACAAAGCAAGTGCACATTGTTGATACAACAAATGGAGGATTGTGCACTCCTTGCATAAACCAGTCATATGTGTACTCGTGGAGTGGAGAGAATGACAACCAGGGCTTTAGAGAAGACATGAATTATGTCAATAATTTTGGAGGTCAGAGGCAAGGTGGGAAACAATGGGGACCGGCACCAAACCATCAGTACAGATCCAACCTGCCACAACACAACCCCAATTCTGGAGGCGCACGACCACAAGGTCAGGTTGTGCCTTATCAAAGGCAGCACGACTATAATCAGCAGCACCAGCAACAGTTGGCCTACCAACCACCTCACCAACAACAGGACAACAACATGGTAAAAATCAGGGGTATGCTGCAACAACTCATTGGAACAAATGGTAAGATGCAAGAAAAGTTAGCAGCACATGATTCAGCAATCAAAGGCATTGAAACTGTCACGACCCAAAATCTCACCCGTCGTGATGGCGCCTATCTCAATACTAGGCAAGACAAAAATCTCAACAAACCACATTTTCTCGCAAGATTGAAAATATAATATTTAAATACAATACAAACACTTCCCAAAACTTGGTGTCACTGAGTACATGAGCATCTAATATGAATATAAGTGTGGAAAATACTCATACTATAATAGTCTCAGGCTAAATACGGTAAACAAAGAGATAGAAAAGGAGAGACAAGGTCTGCGGAACACGGCAGCTACCTTAAAATCTCCTGAAAATCAATCGTGCTAAAGGATCAACACCCGCTATGTCCGGGAATATCTGAATCTGCACACGAAGTGCAGGGTGTAGTATGAGTATAACCAACTCAGCAAGTAACAATAATAAAGAAGGAACTGAAGATAGTAACGAGCTATACAGTTATGGTTCATTTCCAGTAATCCCAACAAAGAATAGACATGCTATCAAATCTGGCAGTTCAATGTCAAACCAATTTTTTATACAGTTCCTATTCATGTAATCCGTATATCAACAATCTTTCAGAAATTTTACCACAATAACATATAGTAACTAAGTGCAACAACAAATAAAAATCAAGTACAACCTCTTAGGACAACAATCACTCTCTGGGCTCCCAGTCCTCATCACTTCCTGGGCTCCCAGCCCTCATCACTCTCTCAATGGGTACCCGCGCTCACTGGGTGTACAGACTCATGAGGGGCTCCTATAGCCCAAGCGCTATAAACACGGACAATTTACGTGTTGCACGGATAACTCACGTGCCATAATATAAATATCTGGATCTGCACGGCCAACTCACGTGCAATAATAATATAAGGATCTGCACGACCAACTCACGTGCTGCACGGCCAACTCACGTGCAATAATAAGTCAATAAGGCCTTCATCTCCCCCCTCATTCCTTTCATCTTCTCCAAAATTTTCCTCTATCCCTTTCCTCCTACTCAAACACCACATCCAAAATCACCATCAACACCTCTTTCGTCACTGCTAATCCAAACACTATTTTCAACCATTGACATCTAGAGAACACTTTTTCTATAACAAACATATTGCTAGGGGAAATGGACGGAATACGGATGCCGACGAATGCGATATTGAGGAAAGAAGTATATGGGTTGGTCAGAATAGCCATTATGGGGATCTTTTTTTATGGGTAGAGAAGGTTTGAAATTTTCCCAATCGCAGAAATCACTCCGGCGAGCTTGTTGTGCCGGTAAAACTTTGAACAGTGGCTACTCCATTTTCAACGGATTCGAGATCTGTCTCAGAAGGGAATATAACAAACAAATTAAATTTTTGCTGAATGAGAAGGAATCAGAGGGCTAACAACACTTCACAGAAATTTCCGGCGAAATATAATCGGAATTGTGATATCGGCGATAATAAAACTGAAGAAGAATGGTGAAAATTGATTGGAATACTCATGCAAGACCTTTAGTAACTCCTATTAATGATTTTCCACTGATTTTGGTAATTGATTTGGGGGGTTTTAGTGTAGAGGAAGGAGGTGTTCATGGTGGAAGGTGCTAGTGGCCACCCGAGGAATAAGAAACAAAAGAATATTTTCAGAAATTTTAATAAAATGGTTGTATAAAGATTAGGACCCACAAATTATATCAAACAATAATAGGCGAACAACGTGATGTGTCAATTATGTCTAAGTAATTGAGGCACACTATCAGTTTGAGGTGCTTATTTTTTGTATTTTTATCAAGTTCCGGTGATCAAATGGGAAATACGTAAGTTCTTTTACTGTGTTGAAAAATGAGTATACGTTTAAGAGGCTCAGAGGCCATTGTGCCTTTATTTTTTGTATATAACAGATTAGAGGTGACCGCACCAAACCGATTTAAAAACCCAATTAGATTTGGTTTGATATTGAGTAAAACAATCTGTACCAAACCAACATATAAATATATAATTTTTACATATACTTTTAAGACTTTTATAAAATTTTCTTTCAAAAATATCTAGAAATATTTGGAAGTCTCCTATGTGATGTAATATTTAATAGAATCTCCATTTTTATTAACTTTAATTAATGGGTTGTATGATCACTTTCTTATCAAGTCTTACTGAAATGCGTCAATCTCTTTGTTCTTCCATATTCATATGTAAGGATCTATTAAATTCTTGGATCTTTTTTCAAATTTGAGGTCATATTTCGATAATTTAAAATTAAATAAAACATATCATTATTTAGGTATCATATTGATTTTTATGTTTAATTATTAAATTCGGTTAACCTTGAATGTGTACATCAACGAAAACTTATTATCAGATGACTAAAAAATTACTATTATTGTTACTAAGAAAATTCTCCCATAAGAATAGTTTAATAGATCATATGTTTGCCAATTTTTTAAATTTTTACTAAACATATATTTACTTATTAAAAATTTAATAAATTAAGATTGAAATAATATTCATAAAAAAATCAAATATATTCGAGAAACTAGACAAAACCGAACCAATCCAAACCGATATAGTTGGTTTGGTTTAGTTTTGATAAAAACAAAATCAATCCCGTCCCTGTACTAAAATCCCCAAACACTCCCGTGTCAGCTAGTTGACTGCCTCTTCTATATAATAAAATATATACACTAGTTGATGAATGCACACAAAAGCCAAGACCTAATTGAATAACATAGGTTAAGAGTATGGATTAATCGAGTTAGACCACATGTACTGTAGCCATGCTTGGGTGTGGGGAGGGAGGGAAGAAGGAAATTAATTGACCTGGACACATAAGTAACTCATGGCATCAGAAGAATTGTGAGATTCCATAACACATTGTTGTTGTTTTTTTTTTACTCTTAACAATCGAGTTGGTTATTAAGCAATGTCCAATGTTGAATAGAGGGCAGTAAATCAAATCAGTCACAGCAGATGAAGTGTAGTAGGCTCTAATGGATATAGATGATATATGGAAGCCCTAGGAGTTATAGTCTAAATGTTTTTTCTCTTCAAAAAAGCATGAGTTATTGTAGGATGGGAAGTCACAGATCTTGTGCTGGATATCTTTAACTCCTCTAATATGTTCCGGGCAATAAATTGTACTTCAGTAACACTTATCCCAGATATCAAAAATCCTGCTTTTATAAAGGATTATAGGCCAATATCATGTTGCACTACATTGTACTCCCTCTGTTCCAATTTATGTGAACATGTTTGACTGGACACGAAATTTAAGAAAAAATAAAGACTTTTAGAATTTATGGTCATAAACAAGTCAGAAAGGGGTCCAGAGTATTTGTGTGGTCATAAAAGCTTCTCATTAATGGTAGAATCAGATGTTTAAGCTAAATTATTTCTAAATTTAGAAATGGATCATTCTTTTTGGAACGGACTAAAAAACAAATAGGTTCATATAAACTGGAACGGAGGGAGTATAAGATAATCTCTAAGGGTGTGTTTGGTATGTAGGAAAACATTTTCCAGAAAATATTTTCTAATTTTTCCATGTTTGGTTGGCTTAAATATTTTGGAAAATATTTTCCTCGTGAACTCATTTTTCTCCAATTAGATGAAAATATTTTCCCTATCAACAGAAGGAAAAATATTTTCCAAAATTCTCTTTCAACATTTCCCACCCTATTCCCCATCCCCACCAACCCACCTCCACCCCCACC
>AWOL01S0125676.1:0-19176 GCA_000715115.1 Nicotiana otophora | reverse complement strand
GGCCCCGATCCCCCACCCCCACCCTAAATAGAAATATTATTAATAATACTTTCTTTTTATGTTATAGATAGAGTACTGTTTTCATTTTAACAAATGAGTATTTTCTTTTCATGATATAAAAAAAATATTTTCTTTCATTTCAACAAAATAATGTAGAAAAATTAATTTCTTTCATTTCAACAAAATGAGTATATTCTTTCATTTCAACAAAATAAGTATTTTATTTCATTTCAACAAAAAGAGTACTTCAATTTCATGTTATAAAAAGAGTACTTTCTTTTCAAAAAAAAAGTATTTTCTTTTAGTTATGGAGCACAAATTTCAATATTATTTTCGTGTAAAAAAAGGTAAAGCAACACATTAGTTCTTTGGTTTTGTGTGAATGTTTTTGAAGAATAATAAAATTCTTGAAGAAAATAGAATCTTAAAAACGTTGGGTATTTTGTATTGGGGAGGGGGGAGGGTTCCAATAAAATATTTTCTACTCTTTAATCAAACAGTTGAAAAAATTTTCCGGAAAATATTTTCCACTCATCAACCAAACAAGGAAAAATAAGTGATAAAACCACTCATTTTCCATGAAAATAAAAATATTTTCGATGTAAAATATTTTTCTTGGTACCAAACACACCCTAAGATTTTAACAAAGAGATTACAGTTGATCATGAAAATCACAGACAATATAATACTTGGTCATAAATTGGTCAAACATTATGGGAGGAAAGGTATTTCACCAAGATGTATGATGAAATTGGATATGCAGAAGGATTATGACTTCCTTAGCTTGCTTGGGTGTTTCTAGGACATATTTTGAGTGGTATCACATTTCCTAATACTTTTGTGAGGTGGATTATGATGTATGTGTGCAAAGTATCTCGTACTTAATATTACTTAATACTACTGAATTACAAGCTAAAAAAACTCTTTCAAGCAAGGAGAGAGCTAAGGCACAAGATCCCTTATCTCCTTTTCTGTTTGTTTTAGTCATGGAGTACTTGACCAAGATGTTGAAAGACTTGAAACAAATATCAGATTTCAACTATTACCCAAGATGTGACAAGATGCAGAAACTGCTACTAGGCTTTACTGATGATCTTCTCTTATTTTGCAAAGGTGATTTGATTTCAATAAAACTACTGTATGAGTACTTTCTCAAATTTTTCAAGCTTTAGGACTTTCTCTGAATAAAGCCAAAAGCTGTATACTCTTTGGAGGAGTACCAGAAGTTGCACAATAAGCTATTCTGGATAATATGAGATTTTCCAATGGTGAGCTGCCTGTAAAATACCTAGGGGTTCCTCTTAGCACTAAGATGTTGTCAGTGGTATATTGTTAACTCCTACTTGTCAGAATGTTGTAGAAAATTACTTCGTGGACTCTAAATATTTTTCCTTATGCTGGGAGGTTGCAGCTTATTAAAAGCATCATATTTTCTATACAAACCTTCTGGTGCCTAATTTTGTTCTACCTAAAAAGATTATACACTTGGTAGAAACTCTGTGTGGAAGATATCTCTGAACTGATGGTAATGAACTGAATAAAAATCACAGCTATAATAGGAAAAAGTTTGCCAACAAATACCAGCTTGAAGGTTTAAATAATCAATATTTATATATAAAATAAGGCAGTAATCTGTAAGCATTTCTGGAATCTAAGCGCAAAAAAGGATAGATTGTCGACCCAATGGGAAAATCTATTATGTCAAAGATAGATTGTCGACCCAATGGGAAAATCTATTATGTCAAAGGTTAATTTTTATGGGACATTAATTCTACACAAGCTTCCTGGGTGGTGAAAAAGTTACTGAAGGCAAAGGGGACTTTTGAAGCAGTTGGGTATAACTACGAAGATCTGGGGACCATGCAACAATTCTCTATACAAAACTTTATAACAAGTTGAGATGAGAGTTTCAGAAGGTTAGTTGGAAGAGAATGGTGTGTAAAAACTATGGTTGTCCTAAATGTATTTTTGTGCTATAACCGGTAGGTCATGGAAGGCTACACAAAGGACAGGTTGTCAAAATGGGGAATTGTTCAAGACCTAGTATATCATTTACGTGATAGTGAAGAAAAATTAATAAACAACTTATTTTTCAAGTGTGCTTACTCTGTTGAACTATGGAGAAGACTGCTCAAATGGCAGGGGATTCAAAGAGCACCAATTGAATAGGGTCATGAGCTTAACTGGGCAGTCACAAATGCAAAAGGAAAAATATAAAAGCAGGAATCTACAAAATGACTGTAACGAATAGACTGGTCGTTTTGGGAATTAGCGCCCCATTAGAAAGCTTAAGATCTCGAGAAGCTTCGTAATGTGTATTATGACTGTGTGTGTGGTCGAGATTGGTTTTCAGATGATTCGAGATTTAATTGAAAGAACAATTCTTATTTTTGAAGCTTAAATAAAAAGAGTCGACCGGAGTTTAACCTTTGAGCAAATAACTCCGGAATGGAAGTTTTATGATTTCAATAGCTTCGTATGATAGTTTTGGACTTAGGCGTATGTCCGGATTTTGATTTGGAAGTCCGTAGGACAATTTGATGCATTTTGGCGGAAGTTGGAAAAGTTGAAGTTTTGGAAGGTTAAGAGGTTTGACCGAGAGTTGACTTTGGTGATATCGGGGTCAGATTTCAATTTCGAGAGTTGGCTTAGTTTTGTTATGTCATTTGGTACTTTCATGAAAAATTTGACGTCATTCCGGGTTTATTTAACATGTTTCAGCATGAGTTTTGGAAGTTGGAAGATTTAAAAGTTCATAAGTTTAATTCATGGTGCGATTCATAGTTTCGACATTATTTGATGTGATTTGAGGCCTCGAGTAGGTCCGGGGGTGTTATGGAACTTGTTGGTGTGTTTGGTTGAGGTCCCGGGGGCCTCGGGTAGATTTCGGATGGTTATCGGAATGAAATTTGATTTGGAGTAATGGCTGAAGTTTTCTGGTGTCTCTGTCTGGTTTCCTTGTACGCGATCGCGTAGACAGGTCCGCGATCGCGTAGGCTATTTTGTTGGGCAGTGGAAGTTTGTTCTATGCGATCGCAAGTTTTGGGTTGTGATCGCGTAAGCTGGAGGAAGCAGTGCATCGCGAACACGTGGGCTGAGTCGCATTCGCGAAGACGAAGTGAGGCAACTGATCTCCGCGTGGTGTTATTCGCGAACTCGAAGAAGTGTTTGTGATCGCATAGTTTTGTGTTGGGCAGTCATTGCATTCGCGTGGGTACTTACACGATCGCGTAAGGTTAAATTTTGGGGCAGCATGGTTGTGCTTCGCGATCGTGATTAAGGACATCTGGGCAGACTTAAATATTTCAAAAATGAGGGTTTGAGTTTATTTCACTAATTTGATTTTTGGAGCTCGGTTGGAGGCGATTATTGAAGAGATTTTCAAGGGAGTGATTGGGGTAAGTGATTCTTACTTAGTTTTGGTCAAACTCCATATTTATGTCTTTGATTTCATTATTTAATTAGTGATTTGGGTTGAAAAATTGGAAAAACAATGGAGGAAAGTCCGTAGGCCGAATTTTGGGGATTTGAGCGAGATTTTGGTATCGAATTTGTGTAATTCTTGTATGGTAGGACTCGATATCGAATGAGTATTCAGTTTTTGTAATTTCTGGTCAGGTTCCGAAATGCGGGCCCGGGTCGACTTTTTGGAGTGATTTTTCAATTCTTAGCTAAGATCATTATTTTATTTTATTTAAATTAGTTTCCTATAGTTATATTTAAAGTGTTAAATTATTTTGTCTAGATTCGAGCAGTTCAGAGTTGGATAATCGAGGAAAAGACCTTCTAATTAATTGATTGAGCATGGGTTGAGGTAAGTATCTTGCCTAACTTTGTGTAGGGGAGCTACCCCTTAGGATTCGAGTCTTTTGTTCTAATTGTCGCATGTGGAGGCCGAGTACGCGAGGTGACAAGTATGTGCCCGGACTTATTTGTGGAAATTTGACTGTCTAGTGCTCTTAGGTTCTTATGTCCCTTAAATATGAAGTTTTTTTTTCATGTTAAATTCCTCATTTACTAAATTCACACTTGCGTGTATTAATTCGAATTAATTTCTTCATGTTCTACCTTTATTGCCGATTAAACTCTTATGTGTCTTAACTGAAGTTGTTGCCTCTTTTATTGTCATGCTATCTTTCCGTAATTGCTTAACCTTAATTAAAATCATTGTTATGTTTCCATAATTGATTAAACCTTAATTGAAATCATTATTATCTCTTCCGTAATTGCTTAGCCTTAATGGAAGTTTTTTACCCCTTTCATTATTGACGTATTCTTATTTCGGATCATTGATTCATGCTATCTCTCTTGTTGTCAAATTGCACTTTCGTGGAATCATTGTTCCACATTACCTCTCCCTTCTTGAACTATTCTTGTTGAGACTATTATTTCACTGTTGTGTCTTTCTCTGTCAGTTCGTTCTTCCGTTTCTTTGTGTTCTAAAGTTCTTGTATTGATTTACTTGTTGTGTTCTCGTGTTATTGTTGTTGTTGATGTTTATTCCGCGTTGTTGGGCCGAGGGCTATACGTGGTTGTGATATTGAAACTATTTTGAGGAAATTTTGTGGCATGTGGGCATAGAAGGCGTAAGTCATTTATTCGAGTTGTTATGTTTTTGACATACATGTTTTGTTGAGAAAATTATTATGTGTTTTGCACGAGGTTTCTACCATGCGGTTGTTATTATGTTGCACGAGGTTTCTGCCGTGCGGTTGTTATTGTGTTGTACGAGGTTTTTGCCGTGTGGTTGTTATCGTATTTGCAAGAGATTTTTGTCGTGCGATTGTTATTGTGTTGCACGAGGTTTCTACCGTGCTGTTGTTATTGATACACATACGGTGGTATACGGTATGGGTATTTACGCATACGGTGAGATAAGGTGGGCTTGAAATGCTTCGCTAGTATGAGAAGTACTAGAAGCCATGCAGTGTGATAAGGTGGGCTAAAACGCAGGATGCTATTTCGGAAAAATGATTTTCAAAAACTAAATATAAAGGCTCCTGCGGTGATATAAGAAAAGTTGTGATTCATTTACAATTTTAGACTACGAGGCGATACCTCAGGAGTGCTCTTGTTGTCCTTTCCCATTTTCTGTGCACTTGTCTTTGATTGTTGTTTTCCTTAGCATACTATTAATTATTTTCCTCTGTGTTGCATTATTTGCTCAGCTCTGTGTAGCTAATCTAGTTGTGCAGTTCGCTGCTTCAAACTTTATTGCTGCTTCTGTTAGACCGTACATTTCGTGGTGATTGTTGCTTATGTGCCATTCATTGACTCTACTCTTAATTGTTGACTGGAATTATGGTAGAACACTTGCACAAATATACACGTAGTTAAATCACCCATATCGATTTTAAAAGGTGAATCCTAACGACATTAACCATTATACATACTCTTGTCTTCTTGCCTTCTGTGTGAGGATTGTGCTATTGGAACGTGAGTCGTCCGTGCGGTTATGAGTTGTAATGTGGGCAGAAGATGCCAAGTGATTGAGGCTCATGAATTGGGACCCGTGAGGTGTGATTAGGAGGTTCGGTACCTCGTGAAAATGCTTGAACATATTTGGTTTGAAAGCGGTTGTTCTCATTGAGTTATTGCGGGTTTTCCCTTTATTTGGTTTCCCCGGACTTAGACTGTGATTAATTACTCTACAACATTATTACCTGACTGCTTCATGTTAAATATTGTTGTTATTATTGTATCATTGCAAGTATTATGTCACGACCCAAAATCTACATGTCGTGATGATGCCTATCTCAATACTAGGCAAGCCGACAACCTCAATAATCCATAATTTCTTTTAAGTTTTAAAATATAATATTTAAATTCGATATTAAATGTCTCATAAATATCGACATAAAACACTCCCAAAATCCGGTGTCACATAGTGCACGAGCATCTAAATTATAACAAAGTCTGACTGATAAAAACACTGTCTGAAAGTATAGAACAGTACAAAAACTGAAAGAAAAGAGAGTCAAGGTATGCGGACATCAAGCAGCTACCTCGATAGTCTCCAAAAGATAAAGCTCCGAAAAACTAGCAACCGCTGTGTCCGGAAGCACCTGGATCTGCACACGAGGTACAGGGTGTAGTATGACTACAACCAACTCAGCAAGTAACAATACTAAATAAAGAGTTGAAGATAGTGACGAGCTTCAGAGCTAAGTCCAATTACAGTAATTTTCAACATAAAAAAGTAGGCATGCTTTCAAGTTCAACATTTAAAACTCAAACAGTAATTTAATATCAAATTCGACTTAAACAAAAAATAATGTCTTTCAGAAATTTCCAAAAGAGTGATATATGACAGTTGTAAGTCATCCTTTCCTGTGAAACTTACTACGATTGATTTTGATTCAAGATATTCTTCCTAGGTTGGAAAATCACTCTTAAGAAAAAAAGTTATTAACAAGGCATACCCCTGAACATTTACATAAAATTGGATGGTATACCCTCTGTTGTTCAGTTTACCTTCTTGTAATGTTTCAGACAGTTATATGCAACAAGAGAAAGACAAGGTGGTAATATTAAAATTCAATATAAACGGTGGTGTTCTTTTCTCCTCTTTGGCAGTATATTGTTTAGCACTCAACTGTTATATATATATATATATATATATATATATGATAATTTGCAGCTCTACTATTTTTATAGTTCAATGCGCTTTACTGCTGTGACTGTGCTTGCCTGAGCCGAGGGTCTCTTGGAAATAACATCTCTACCTGTATAAGATAGGGGTTAGGTCTGCATACACACTATCCTCCCCAGTCTCCACGTGTGAGAATATACTGGTATGTTGTTATCCAGAAAAAGTACAACCCATCAAATACTTGACTATGTCTGACAAATTCACAAATTTTATCCCATTCCCACATATGTGTCACGTGTTGTTTGGAGTCCGTCACTGAGCTTGANCCCCCCCCCCCCCAGAAAATTACCAGGCAAAATGGCTTCCGGGCCACTTAAACTTGTACCCATTTTTCAACCTGGTAAAGAAACTTATGCATTTTCCATTTGAACACTTCAACTCATTCATTTGCATAATTTTAAACCCCTCTAACCGTTGACCATGATTACATGGCAACAATGTAACTAACGTGGCAAAATGTGTGCTAATCACGCTTGTGAAGCGCGTGTATACAATGAATATGAGAGAAACAAAATGCTAAATTTACAAATAATAAATAAAATGACCAAACACCATTTTCAACCATTGGCATCTAGAGCACACTTTTTCTATAACAAACAAATCACCAGGGGACAACAACAACAACAACCCAGTATAATCCCACTAGTGGGGTCTGGGGAGGGTAGTCTGTATGCAGACCTTACCCCTACCATAAGGTAGAGAGGTTGTTTCCAATAGACCCTCGACATCCTTCCCTCCAAGAACTCCCCACCTTGCTCTTGGGGTGACTCGAACTCACAACCTCTTGGTTGAAAGTGTAGGTTGCTTACCATTAGAGCAAATTACTAGGGGAGACGGGCGGAATATGGATGCCGACGAATGCGATATTGAGGAAAGAAGTATAGGGGTTGGTCAGAAATAGCCATGTTGGGGATCTTTTTTTATGGGTAGAGAAGGTTTGATATTTGCCCAATCGCAGAAATCACTCCGGCAAGCTTGCTGTGCCGGTAAAACTTTGAACAATGGCTAATCCATTTTCAAGGGATTCGGGATCTGTCTCAGAAGGGAATATAACAAAAAAATTGAATTTTTGCTGAATGAGAATGAACCAGAGGGCTAACAACACTTCGCAGAAATTTCTGGCGAAATATAATCGGAATTGTGATATCGGCGATAATAAAACTGAAGAAGAATGGTGGAAATTGATTGGGATACTCATGCAAGACCTTCAGTCACTCCTATTAATGATTTTCTACTGATTGTTATAATTGATTTGGGGGGGTTACAGTAGAGGAAGGAGGTGTTCATGGTGGAAGGCGCTAATGGACACCCGAGGAAGAAGAAACAAAAAAATATTTTCAGAAATTTTAATTAAATGGTTATACAGAAATTAGGACCCACAAATTATACGTGTCAAACAATAATGGGCGAACAACGTGATGTATCAATTATGTCTAAGCGATTGAGGCACACGATCAGTTTGAGGTGTTTATTTTTTTTTTTTATCAAGTTCTGGTATTCAAATGGGAAATACGTAAGTTCTTTTATCGGGTTGAAAAATAGATACAAGTTTAAGTGGCTCGGAGGCCATTTTGCCTTTATTTTTTTGTGTATAACAGATTAGAGGTGACCGCACCAAACCGATAAGTTAAACCAAACCGATTAAAAAATCCGATTAGATTTGATTTGATTTGGTTTGATATTGAGTAAAACAATCTGTACCGAACCAACATATAAATATATAATTTTTACATATACTTTTAATACTTTTATAAAAAAAAATTTAAAACATATCTAGAAATATTTTGAAGTCTCCTATGGGATATAATATTTAATAGAATCTCCATTTTTATTAACTTTAATTAATGGGTTGTATGATCACTTTCTTATCAAGTCTTACTGAAATGCATCAATCACTTTGTTCTTCCATATTTATACGTAAGGATCTATTAAATTCTTGGATCTTTTTCAAATTTGAGGTCATATTTCGATAATTTAAAATTAAATAAAACTTATCATTATTTAGATATCATATTAATTTTTATGTTTAATTATTAAATTCGGTTAACCTTGAATGTGTACATCAACGAAGAATTATTGTCAGATGACTAAAACAATAACTATTATTATTACTAAGACAATTCTCCCATGAGAATAGTTTAATAGATCATATGTTTGCCAATTTTTTAAATTTTTACTTTATTGAAAATTTAATAAATTAAGATTGAAATAATATTCATACAAAAACCCCAAAAAACCGAGAAACTAGACAAAACCGAACCAATCCAAACCGATATAGTTGATTTGGTTTAGCTTTGATAAAAACAAAACCAATCTGGTTCATGTATTAAAATCGGAAAAGGTTCTGATTCGCCCTTCTACTATCATAAATAAGCCTTATTTATCCTTCGTTTACCTTTTTTATCAAATATGTCCCTACTGTTATACATTAGGTGCATATATATATATCCCTTACACGTTAAAAATACCCTCCCAACTTTTAAAAGCCACATGACATCTCCTCATTGGATCAATTGACCTGGCGCATTTTTTATTTCAAACCCACCCGATCCAACCTCTTAAACTACATCCATCGGTAAAAAACCTTTTTTTCATCTCACTATCTCCTCTCTCTATTTCTTCTCTAACATAAAGAGACCAAAATCTAGAATTTACTGAAAGAATCTAGCAAGATGATGTGTTACGAGATTGAACGCTCATTACAATTAACAATTTGAATTACAAATTGGATGCCGCTAATGTTAAACTCAACTATATGAAGTCGACACTGAATGCGATTATTCTTGAAAGGGACAGATTAAAGAAAATAGTGGATGTCCTGAAGGCTTTAAATAAGTCAGAAGTGAACAAAGCCCGTCAATTGAAAGAGAAAGTCCTAAATATGAAGATCTTCTTTATGATTTCATGGGCAATATTTTATAGGATTTGTTGCCGCAATGTTAATGAACTGAAATTGATATATTAAATGCGACTTTTCGAGTTTGTGTATTGATACTTCTTTTGTAAATAGTGAAGTGTTGTAGTGATGTTTTAATATTATACTCTATATTTTCTAGTGAATGTGTTGCTTTGTTGCAAATTTCTAAGTAGACAGAGAACCATGATTTTCTTTTCATGTGCCACTTTTTGTAGGATAAATTTAAATAGTGTTTAGATGAAGTATGGTAATTGATACTAGCATTTGCCAAAAGAGTATATCAGTATGACAAACAAGAAGGAACTCTATCTTTAACAAACTTCAACTAAAATCAGTTTTATGGACTGTTGGATGCATAACTGCATATTGCTTAACCTAGCAAACTTGAGAATTCAGTTTGATGGACTGTTGGATGCAAAATTATAACCCCCCAAAACTTACAGACCCTTGGTCATAATACGACCTCCAATTTACCAGCAAATTAAACAAAAAAATAGTTTAATTATACTGTCATAATCCAGTAACAACAAGCACAAAACAAACAAAAAAAAAACTTCAACTACCACACATCATTTGTTTCCCTTCCTTGGCATCAACTTCTCAATTCTTTGCCTACTTTGCATTTCCAATTGTCTTCCAGTAATAGCAATTTTTCCCTTTCATGTGAGGCTGCCTGGTGAGTAAGGAAGATTTGATGGAACACTTAAACCATTATGATCACCTTTAAATGCAATTATCATTGATCCTGAAGGTTGTGATGGATGTTGTATCTGTTGAAGAATTTTTTTCCCTCTGACACAACCATAGGCCTTAAAGCTAGTTCTATTTCGGGTTCTGGATGCTCAAAAGCAGGAAATGAACTGCTTGAAGTCTCACTATAGACTCTCGGTGTAAGCATGAAAACAAACTCTGGGCCTTGACTTGCTTGACTACATTGGGGTGCAGTAAGGTAGATATCTTCATGTGGATGTTGCCCCACTTCTTCATATTCATCGAGCGGTTTTTGCCTTTTGTCCTTATTGGGTGGCTATTAAACAAGTTAGAGAAGTTAGATAAATTCATTAGTGAGTGAATGAAATTACTAAATTAATTCTTACTTCGTCACATCCCCTAGCGTTATGCTTTGTCTCTCCAAAGTTGTTGCATGTCATAACTCTTTCCTTCCTAGAAACTCCCTACTCACCTTGCCTCTTGATTGCTTCATCTTTTTGCCTTGTTCTCTTGATTTTAGACCTCCCAGCCCCTACATGTGCATCTCTTCACAGTCATATTGACATTGTGCCTATCTCCCTCTTCTGTAACTTCATATCCAAATTCACCATTGGAGTTAGTAACACATTTATTTGCTATCTTCAGGTACTCATTGTATAACTTCATGCTATGTGGACTGAAAGATGTAGCCCATAATCTCGCAGATTCTTCTCTCTATCTCAACTGATTCATTAGCTTAATCCTTATATCCCCAAACATGTTAATGATTGGCTTCTACCTAGCTTCTGAAATCCATGCATTTACAGATTCTGTGAAATTATTGCCCACTCTTAGGTTCTTACACACTGTGTCAAAATAGGCTTTACACCAAGTTTGAGGAGGATATTTGAGTAAGGCTTCTGCAGCTTCCTTATCCATTTCACCAATGCTCTTCAAATGGTCCTTGAAGTCTTCCTCATATGAGCACCATGAACACCATCATAACAACTTCTTGAACTCATCTGTTTTCTATTTTTTACACTAGTTTGACTCAGTGTGTTTAACACAATATCTATAATTTGACTCAGGAAGAACATTATGGACTGCCTAAATCAATCCCTACATATAATAAAAGTAAATTCAAATAAGAATAATTAAAGGACACAAATAGTATAGACTTAACAGTAAGGAAATAAATAACCAGAATAGAAAGACTACCTTCTGCATGTCTAACATGAAGGTAATTCCTTCACCCTCTTTGAGATCCAATGACCTTTGAAGAAATTCCAAGAACCAAGTCCATGTTCTCTTAGTTTCCTTATCTACAATTACCCAAGCTAGAGAATAAGTTTGGTTATTACAGTCCAAACCAACAGCAATTAACAATTGGCCTTTGGCTTTCCCTTTAAGAAAGATCTCATCCAAGCCAATGAAAGGTCTCAAACCTTCCTTAAAACCCATCTTAAGAGCATGAAAACAAATATACATTCTTAAGAATCTTCTAATACCTTGAGCAAGTGCATCCTTTGACAAGTTAATGACTAAATCACTCCCTGTATTACTGTCTTTTAGTTTATTGGCATATGCCTCAATTTTATTGTAGCCATCTGTAAAACTACCTTTTAGTTTCTCTCAAATCAGTCTTTTAGCCCTCTTACACTTTCCATAAGTGACATTTGTATTAAACACAGTTTTGATATTTGCTCTCATCTCTTTAAGTAATGTGAAATAGTATGATAATCAACCCTACTATTATCAAATGCTTCATCACAAGTATGCTCTGATCTTAATGTCTTTATCCTAACCCCTGGAAGGTTTCCATCCCCAGAAATGAGAACAACAAAAGGGCAGTCAAGAACACATTTGTACCTTAATCTTTCTTTATCACTTTTTTTCTTGCTGTAAATCCTTTTTGTTTGCCAGGGCATAGAAGTTAATATATTTTCTAATTTCAGGTATATCCCTGAAGCTCATACCCTTATACAATTCCTTGTAATTTTGCAAACCAATATCAATTTCTCTATTTTTTGACATGCAATTGATTGTAATTCCTCTCAATCATACCCTGCCTCATCACTCTCACTGTCATTATCACTCTCACTCTCACTACAATCTGTACCAACGTCAATTAGTGACGGGTGTGAATCAGAATAATGAACAATATTAGGAACATTTACAAACAAATCAAATTCATCCACCAAAGTTATCTTTAATATCCTGAAAAAGTAATAAAATAAATTAGGATGGTCAATAAAAAGTAGAGGACATGGCAACAAAACTGCCACTAGACAACAACCTAACAAATTAAGACAATCATTTGAGATAACTCTTAAAGGAATAAAAATAGCTCTTATAAAATAAAGCAACAACCATAGAAAAACAATTCAGATGATCCTTAAACAATAAACCCTAAAAACGACCAAAATCACGGCAAATCTAAGCAGCAAAAATATATATAAGAGCTTAAATAAATAATTACTTGAAGAAAGCAATCACATTTTAACACAATTGAAGCATTAATCAATTGAATCCAGCCCGATTCTCTCAGTAAATCCTAGATTTTGGTTTCTTTATGTTAGAGAAGAGATAGAGAGAGAAGGAGATAGTGAGATAAAAAAAAAAGAAAAAGGTTTTTACCGATGGGTGTAGTTTAAGAGGTTGGATCAGGTGGGTTTGAAATAAAAAATGGGGCAGGTCAGTTGATCCAATAAGAAGATGCCACATGGCTTTTAAAAGTTGGGAGGATGTTTTTAACGTGTAAGGGATATATATGCACTTAATGTATAACAGTAGGGACATATTTGATAAAACATTTAAACGGAGGATAAATAAGACCTATTTATGATAGTAGAAGGGCAAATTAGACCCTTTTCCGTACTAAAATCCCCAAACACTCCCGTGCCATCAAGGAAGATTCCCCTAGGACATCAAGTTGACTGCCTCTTCTATATAATAAAATATATACACTAGTTGATGAATGCGCACAAAAGCCAAGACCTAATTGAATAACATAGGTTAAAAGTATGGATTAATCGAGTTAGACCACATGTACTGTAGCCATGCTTGGGTGTGGGGGAGGGAGGGAAGAAGGAAATTAATTGACCAGAACATGAGGGAGTAACTCATGGCATCAGAAGAATTGTGTGATTCCATAACACATTGTTGTTATTTTTTTTTTAAAAAAAAGGAAGAGATAAAAGCTACAAAGCAAATCACAAGGAATCAAGTGGTGAAGCTCTTCGCATGAAAGCGAAATTCGACAATTATTTCTTATAATCCAGGCTATTTGAAAAAGCAAATGCAAATCCAGATGGATGTTTTTCTTTTCCAACTTTCACTCAAATAGATTAACAAATCCTTATTTAATGTAACTATTGGAACTTTGTAAGGGACAACAAATATGTTCTTTGAAAATATGAAGAATAGTTCCTCCCAGACCACTATTAGAAGTCTGGTGAATGCTCAAGGTGAGATGATACATAGTGATGGAGGTATTAAATAGGAAGTCTTGAATAGAGAGCAGTAAAGAGAACTGATCAAATCAGTCACAGCAGATGAAGTGTACCAGGCTCTAACGGATATAGATGATATATGAAAGCCCTAGGAGTTTTTCTCTTCAAAAAAGCATGGGTTATTGTAGGATAGGAAGTCACAGAGGTTGTTCTGAATATCTTTAGCCCCTTTAATATGCTCCAGGCAATAAATTGCACTTCAGTAACACTTATCCCAGAGGTCAAAAATCCTGCTTTTATAAAAGATAATAGGCCAATATCATATTGCACTACATTGTATAAGATAATCTCTTAGATTTTAACAAAGAAATTGCAGTTGGTCATGAAAATCTTGGTGGATAGTTGCCAATAAGCTTTAATGCCAAGGAAGATTATCATACACAATACAATACTTAGAAATAAATTGGTCAAACACTAAGGGAAGAAGGTATTTCACTAAGATGTATGATGAAATTGGATATACAAAAGGCTTATGACTCTCTTGCATGGGTGTTTCTAGAACAGATTTTGAGTGGTATCACATTTCCTGATACTTTTGTGAGGTGGATTATGATGTGGGTGCAAAGCGTCTCTTACTTAATACTACTGAATGACAAGCCAACAAAACACTTTCATGCAAGGAGAGAGCTAAGGCAACGGGATCCGTTATCCCCTTTTCTCTTTATTTTTGCCACGGAGTACTTGACCAAGATCTTGAAAGATTTAAAACAAATATTAGATTTCAACTATTACCCAAGATGTGACAAGATGCAAATAGTGCTATTAGGCTTTGCTGATGATCTTCTCTTATTTTGCGGAGGTGATTTGATTTCAATGAAACTATTGTATTAGTACTTCCTCAAATTTTTCGAGCTTTAGGACTAAAGAAAGCCAAAAGTTGTATATTCTTTGGAGGAGTACAAGAAGTTGCACAACAAGCTATTCTGGATAATGTGAGTTTCCTAACGGCGAGCTGCCTGTAAAATACCTAGGGGTTCCTCTTAGCACCAAGATGTTGTGGTATATTGTTAACCCCTACTTGACAGAATATTGGAGAAAATTACTTCATGGACCTCTAAATTTTTTTCCTTATGCTGGGAAGTTGCAGCTTATTAAAAGCATCATGTTTTCTATACAAACCTTTCTGGTGCCTAATTTTGTTCTACCTAAAAATATTTTACACTTGGTAGAAATTCTGTGTAGAAGATATCTCTAGATTGATGGTAATGAACTGAATAAAAATCACAGCTATAATAGGAAAAAGTGTGCCAACAAATATCAACTTGAGGGTTTATATAATCAATATTTGTATATAGAACAAAGTAGTAATCTGTAAGCATTTATGGAATCTAAGCAAAAAAAAGGATAGATTGTGGACCCAATGGGAAAATCTATCATGTCAAAGATTAAATGTTACGGGAATTAATTCTACACAAGCTTCTTGGGTGATGAGAAAGTTACTGAAGGCAAAGAGCGCCTTTGAAGCAGCTGGGTATAACTAAGGAGACGTGAGGACCATGCAACAATTCTCTATTAAAAACTTTATAACTAGTTGAGAGGAGAGTTTTTGTGCTATAACTGGTAGGTCATGGAAGGCTACACAAAGGACATGTTGTCAAAATGGGGAATTGTTCAGGACCTAGTATGTCCTTTATGTGATAGTGAAGATGAATTAATAAAGTACTTATTTTTCAAGTGTGCTTACTCTGCTGAATTATGGAGAAGACTGCTCAAATGGCAGGGGATGCAAAGAGCACCAATTGAATAGGGTCATGAGCTCAACTGGACAGTCACAAATGCAAAAGGAAAAAATAATATAAAAGCTGAAATCTACAAAATGACGATAGCTGGGAGTGGGAGTGTCTATTACTTATGGCAGGAGAGGTACCAAAGAATCTTTCAAGAAAAACAAAGAAACATTGATGTTATAAACAAGCTAATATCCAGGATATCCATCCTAGAGGAATATGCCAAAATTACTGAACAATTGACACATTTAAACTTTTACCCCTAGGGCAGTTGATATAAGAATATAAATAGAGGGTGGCGGGAGAGTTAGTTGCTAGCAGTTGTAGGAAGCTTGTTCAACTTTCCTTGTTTTGTGTTGTTTTGTTTGTACATAACTTTTTTAAACTTTAGTACTTAAAATATACATAAAAGAAAGAAAGTGCAACGATGATAAGAATATTATAAACTTTAGTACTTAATTGATAAGTAATAATAATATCAATGTTAGCGTAAAAAGATGCATATAGATATATTTCAATCACTTCAAATATGCCTGCTTGTCCCGCATATGGAGGCATCTGGCCTGACCTAATTGACCATGATAATATTTATAGTGATGATCAAAACCATCCGAGATTTACTCTTTCAAGGTTTGCTTATCATTACCTTATTACAGCTATTCTACCAAATTCAATTGAAAGAAAATCAACATATACCCATTTTCTGTACTCCCAATCTAACTATAACAAAAGAGTAATGTAAAACATAGCGTATGTATATATGTGTGCGGATACATATAATAAGCCTCCCACTTTCGTTGCTGCAGGGATTATGGTAGAATTCCTCCAGAATTTTACAAAGCCTCTAAAATTCGAGTATCGGCAATTAACTCGAATTGATACTCGAATCTCCTCTAGAATAAACTTTATGAATTATATAAAGCAGAAAGAGAAAAATTACAGCGGCTATACAATGTCATTTTTCCTATTTATAAACCCTTTTAGGTGTCTATTAGAATTACAGACTCAACCTTTGCCAACAGCTATCTTTTCAAAATTAGTAAACAATATTTTATTAAATAAAAAAATTAATAAGTGACTAAAAAAGTAAATTTTGGGCTATTTTAATTGGCCCAAGAATCTTGACTATTAATAATATAGTCAAATTCTAGTTTCTCTCTAAAACACCTTCAAAATATTCGAACCATATATGACAAAAAAGTGTTTTAAACACTTCTTTCTTTCTTTATTTCTCCGATGAGAGACAAAACAACATCTTCTCAAATACTCACATCAAACACTAACTAATCTAACAAAATGTTCTTTGGGTTTCTTTTTTCTTTTTCGGTATGGAGGACAACATTTATGTGAAAATATTTTCTTGATAAGATTATTTTTTGTAGTTGGTCATCTTGAATTATAGAAAATATGAGCTTAATTCTGAAATATTTCTTTCCGTATTAACATTATTGTTTTGATTCATCATGCTTGTTCACCATTTGCTACCGCATATTGACCTAAGCGATATTAGTCTACGAGAGCATACACAAAATCAAACTTCCCATGTAAATTTATTTCTTCTTTGTTAATGCACTTTTTATAAGTGTCTTGCTTATTCTATATATGATTCTCTTCTTGAATATATTTTCGTATCTAAATCCGCGAAACTCGAGATTGTTGTCTGTGCATATTTAGTCTTGGAAATGGTTCTTAACTACTGTTTTCAATAGAAAGTATTGATATCTCTGTTACTTTATTTTTCTACTATTGTAGCCATAAACCGATGGCATTAATTGGACGTAAAGTCAAAAATCATAAGAAAGTTAACTTTCTAACTTTCCACCTTCTACCATACTTAATCTTCTTACTTAAGCAATAACCTAAGCGGGGAAAAATAAATTAAGATTAATTGAGATTTCGGTCTAGAACCTGACTGTCTATTCATGATAAATAATATTTTCTATATTGTTGTAAAATATCTTTTAAATCTTAATGAATTTCATAATTTTGAACCCTACTTCAATCTGCACTTCTGTCACGCATCATGAATTCTACAGGCTTGAATTTTCAACAAAAGCAATAGTTATTTTCTAGGTTTAGTTCTGTGTGTACTAGCAACATATACAATAACAATGGTATTTGTTCTTTGTGTAGTTATGGCAACAAAGTGACTTGCTCTTACTCTAACAAAAGAAGCTTGTCATTGGCTTCAATATATGTCACGACCCAATTCCCATTCTAGATTGTGATTACGCTCAATGCTGCTATTATGCAAGCCAACGGTGAAATATCTATTTAATTGTTTATTTTATTAGTTTAAAGTCATAAATTTTACTTAATAGAGAAATCAAGAATAATTAAACATGGTGATGTAAAACATAAAATAAAGAAAACGAGGTGAAAGGATAATTATTAATAGATAAGATCATAAATATCTGCTACCAACTCCCAAAATCCGGTGTCACAAGTGCACGAGCAAACTAGTAGAATATATAAAACCTCTTGCAACTATTGTCTGAAGTAAGATAAACCGATAAATTAATACAACAAGGAGGAGACTTCGGGTGCCGCAGAATGAAGTATAGGAAGCAGCTCACCACTAGGTCTCCGGGTACGGGGATTGCGCCTGACTGGCCACCAGATGTATCTGTTTTGGTAGGCTAGAAACCCATATTTTAGTCATAGTTTGCATGCTAATTACTGCATTTTACTTGTGTTTGAGCTTAAATGTTAGTGCATTACACTTATTATGTGTTTTATGCCCTGCAGGAAGTGATTTCGAGTTAAAAAGATAATTAAGAGCTTAATCGAATAATTTGGAGCTTTGAAGTCTGAATAAAAGTCCCCGTTGTACTGCCTTGCCCCAAAGTTTAGGGTAAAATATCCTCATATGACCAAGCTCCCCTCCCTCATAGCAACCTCTCAGTGCGGAACATGTCTGGCCCTGGGGACCTGAATACCCACTGGAAAAATCCTGAACAGCCGGTAAATGGAAGGAGCTCTCTGGAATTGCGCTGAAATAGGGATACACTGGAGCACCCCGAGAAGGCAGTGGTGCTGAATATGTGGGCCTGTTAGACTGGGGCCCCACAAACTGACCTCTGCCCCAAGACGTAGCACCACTGAATCCTCCAGAGTATCGAGGTCGCTTCTCTCGGTGCATGCTCTCGGCCCTACTGACAGATACCCTCGATCCTCGGATCTATCTCCACAACCTGCTCGTAAGAAGTCCCCATCTCAACCCCTTGGGCCATAGTAACCTGGATGCCATAATGCTAGCCTGCACTAAACCTTCACACTCTCTCTACATCTGTGGGAGTATCATAAGTGCATGGCGAGATAACTCAGAGAACCTCGCCTTATAATCGGACACCGACATCTGTCCCTGCTGGAGCCGCTCAAACTGATCCCACAACTCTTCCCTCCGAGAGGGTGGGATATATCTCTCTAGAAAGAGATATGTGAACTGGTCCCAAGTAGAGGAAGGTGAACCTGCTAGCCTGCTACAGAGATAAGACTGCCACCATCTATGGGTTGTGCCCTATATTTGAAATCTTGTGAAATCAACCTCGTTGGACTCCAATACCCCTATGTTGTGCAGCATGTCTCTACAACGATCAATAAAGTCATGTGGGTCAACCTGTCGCTTACCGCCAAATACAGGATGATGTAGCTTGGTCCATCTATCCAACCGCGTCT
>AWOL01S0125649.1:2322-27423 GCA_000715115.1 Nicotiana otophora | reverse complement strand
ATGGTGTGAACCTAAGTCTACCCGGACAATAACATGAATCTAACTACGTACGGACTCTCGTCATCTCGTGCGTACGTAGTCCCCGCAACAAGTTGCACACATTAAATATNGTCTCAAGTAGAAATGTAAAATAAGGAATTAAACAAGCAAGGATAATCCTTATAATACAAGTATAGCATGGTGTGAACCTAAGTCTACCCGGACAATAACATGAATCTAACTACGTACGGACTCTCGTCATCTCGTGCGTACGTAGTCCCCGCAACAAGTTGCACACATTAAATATATCACCTAGGGGTAGTTTTCCCTCTCATAGAGTTAGACAAGAGACTTACCTCGCTCCGAAGTTCCATAACTGGCTCCAACGCCGCTCTAACACCTCAAATCGATGACCGCCGATCCAAAACTAGTCAAATAAGATGCAACCCAATCAAAATATACTTTAATACTCATAATTAATCAATTTATAACAATTTCTAACTCCGCTCGAAAAATCGATAAAGCAACTCTCGGGCCCACGTGCCCGAATTTCAAATATTTTTGAAGATAAACACTACCCATAGAATTACGAACTCCAATATATAATTTATTCGCAATTGCATGCCCAAATTCGTGATCAAATTCCAAGAATACCAATTTATAGGTTTTTCTTCAAAATCCCAAATTTCTAAATATTTTCATGCTTGAATCCATGTAAAAATCATGTATTTAACTTACAATGTGAAGAAATCACTTACCCCATTATAGTTGATGAAGATGGCTCTCCAAAAGTGCTCCAACATCGGCTCCCATGGACGAAATGTAGTGAAAATGAGCCGAAACCCCGTTTTATAAAACCTCACTGCCCAGCGATCCTCGCACCTGCGGTGCAATAGCCGCTTCTACGGTTCTGCACCTGCAAAACTTCCATCGCACGTGTTGTTCAAGCTCAGCCCAACGTTCCCACATCTGCGCTCCATGTAGCGCATCTGCGCATCCGCTTCTGCGGTCCATGCGCCGCACCTGCGCCCATCGCCCGCTCCTGCGTTGCCCACTTCGCACTTGCAGCCAAATGTTCCGCACATGCGGTTGCTGACCAGCCTCCTCTCCTTCGCACATGCGACTCGTGGCTCGCACTTGCGGTCCTTTTCATGCAGGCGCGATTGCACCGGGTATCAGTTGCCTCAACATTTCATCCAAGTCCACACTCGATCCGTTAACCATCTGAAATCCACCCGAGGCCCTCAGAACCTCAACCAAATATACCAATACGTCCCAAAACATATCACAAATGTAGTCGAGCCTTTAAATCACATCAAACAATGCTAAAACACGAATCACCCTCCAATTCAAACTTAGTGAACTTTGAAACTTCAACTTCTACAATCGATGCCGAAACCTATCAAATCACGTCCGATTGACCTCAAATTTTGCACACAAGTCATAATTGACATTACGGACCTATTCCAATTTCTGGAATCGGACTCCGACCCTGATATCAAAAAGTTCACTTCCGGTCAAACTTTTTAAAAACCTTCAAAGTTTCAACTTTCGCCAAATGACCCCAAACTGACCTACAGACCTCCAAATTCACATCCGGATAAGCTCCCAATACCAGAATCACCATACACAGCTATTCCCAGACTCAGAAATCCCAAACGGACATTCGATAGCATTGAAATGCACTCCAACCCAAATTTATGAAATCCTTCCAAACTGCCAACTTCTACAATAGGCGCCGAAACGTTCCCGGGTCATCCAAAACCCGATCCGGACACACATCCAAATCCAAAATCATCATACGAACCTGTTGGAACCTTCAAATCCCGATTCCGAGATCGTTTACTCAAAAATCACCCTTTAGTCAATTCCTCCAACTTAAAGCTTCCGAAATTAGAATTTTCTTTCCAAATCAACTCTGAACTTTCCGAAATTAAATTCCGACCACGCGTACAAGTCATAATACCTGAAGTGAAGCTGCTCAGGGTCTCAAACCGCTGAATGATGCGCTAGAACTCAAAACGATCGGTCGGGTCATTACAGATCAAGTTGCACAAAGCCATAACCATAACCCGAGACACAATCACATGATATACCACATAACTCAAATACTCATAGCAATAACTTCCGACCGCAATAGTTGCTCGATAACTAACCCGACATCGGTAACAAACCTCATATCAACTAAAATCTTGTTCTGAACCTTTGCATACTGCCGATGATGAAAGAAACACGCAGAAACGCTTAACCACTCATCATATCAACAAGTCATGAAGCTCTCTCTCGTCCGACGGGAACCAAAGCCAAGCGCTAAGCTAACTTCCAATATTATTCTTCCAAACATACCGTAATCAAATTCGGTAATATCCATTCTAGGTCCAATGACATTATCTCATCAAACACAACTATTCTATTGACATGCCACACTAATACAACCTAAAGTCACAACCGTGCAATCTGTGCACCAACAAGCAACAATTCAAATGTACTCAATCGGGGAAAATGACTCAAATGAGAGAACTGTCCCGCAAGCTCAACAAGTACCACCACAACGCAATGCTATGAACCCATCACACATAGTAGGACCAAGACACATGAATCTAACACAAAGGATCATATCCCAACATAGCCCCTCTGCAATGCGTGACCCATCCAAACACTGGTCCATATGAAATATCTCAAGCCACAATGCTCAAAATCAATAACTACACGTAATTCAACATCAAGTACACGAAGTGCATGACCATAACCATAGACAAGCCAATAAAACAATATACCACAGCCCGTAAAGACCATAACCAAGGCACAATCAACCATTCCACAATCACCATCTCGCTCGAATTCCGCTATAAGGCCCAAACAGAACCACGTCATATGTGCATATAACCAACGAATCACAACCCCTCATAGCATGGAAGAGTAACACATAGAACATATCAGATACGAATAATATCAATTCTAACCGAATGGCACATCCCTCAACAATAGTAGTTCAGTCAACAAATCTGACCCGGTGTAGAATACACATCCTCATTGGGCCTACCAATGGGCCCTCAAATCAACTCCGGTCATCCCCAAATGGATAAATAACCCTTTGAAAGTCCACAATGACCTAACCATAATACATACCATCCTCTGGCTAGCTTTGGCCACATTTTCACAGTCCATAACCATGAAACAATCTGCTCCTGAAGACTCTCGTTCTCCAAATCCATTGAACACATGAACCACCATATCTGATCCCAATTACACCGCCCGAATATCTAACACATCTCTCATACACGATCATCCCACATGGAATACTTCTATAATTCTTCCGTGCCATATAGCAAAATCTCAATATCAACAGTCGATCAATCAGACGAGTATCGCAATACCAATGAAGCATCCGTAAGGTAAAACACAGTGCGCCTTCTGAAATACGCACCCTTCTCAGGTAATACCAAGTAGTAATAGCATTCATCTAGTCATCTGAAACCATCCATGTTATCTAAGAATTCATGACCTTCCCTTCAAAACTAAACTGTGACATTGCACATACAAATCTCAATCCCACACAACACACCGCATCTATCATGCCATCATATGAAAAGCACGAGAATATCATAACCAACCCTGATTCACCAGCATAATACATATCCGATCAGTGAGAAACGTTCCATTTGATCCCATCCAGGAGAAAACCACAATACGTAACATATTCCACCCACCAGTAGGAAATATACATCTCGAACCGTGGTAGAAACCATTAAGAACACTTTGAAACTCATTTGCACATAACCAAGTCATCATAACTGAATCTCTCTAACTCAACCAAGTCACACAGGTCACCAAACCCAAGAGTTTTGCCACAAAACACCCATAGAACCTCACCATATCATAAGCATCCAAAACAACGATCACATCCATTACCGTGTTGATCCAACCTACTGCCAAGCTGTCCTATTTTCTCCAAGTTTCTTCCGAATTATCCTCAAATCGACACTTCTCCTTGTCAGAACACCATGATCCTTAACCAAAACTCACCATACGAGGTCCTAGGATAAAACCACACCTCCCTAATACTATAAGCCACTGAATTCCCCCTTAAGCACCCAAAGCACCACAATCGATACACCAACTCTGAAAAGACCTTAGGTGACCCTAAAACCATTTCTTTTACCTTCCTAATGCTGATATGTAGAATCCATAATAATATAGAAATGCCACAAGTCTCGACACCATCCAACTTAAATCTCATATTCTAGCCATATACAAATCCACAAAATTCACAATTGCTACATATAAATCTTGAATCTGTTAGAGCCTTCTTGAGGATCGTCCACTCTGCTCAAATCTCAATTGTTCGGACCGTTTAGGCCGAACGACCCGTGCCCCATTAGCTCAACAACACCAAAAGCAGTAACCCACACCTCTAAGAAACCGAGTGAATCCCTACTCTATGCACGCTATATCCGTCACGAATAACAAACTTAAATGATCTCGTGATTTCCATATACCCATAAGGTATAATATACCCTGTATCCAGGAATTCCCTTACTCGAGTCATCCTCGATCTCAACCTCTGCAGGTCATAACTAATTCACAAGTATACCTCAAACCGAAACCGATACAACACATAACCATGCAATCAACTCGTCGATAGTAGACTCCCCCACTTGGCTCAAAACCATGGAATAAAATAGTCGATAACTCACAATACCCAACTCTATTACTGCCATAATCCGCACTGAAATTCAACTAAATCCTTCATAAGCTCATGTAACACAAACCATATAATACCTCAAATCGTCTGCTGAGCTAGCATTCATCCTCGTGATGGTCAGGTCAACTTCCTCGAGCGATCCAAACCACATCGCAACACATATAACCCACTAGTAGCAAGAAACTCTCCACACAACCATCATAAGGGTCACACCTCTGTAGATTACCCCGCAGTTCATAACCCACCTGCTTAGTCTCAAATAACATCTCCCTATACCCCTTCACAACCATAACTATTACGCAATCACTTAATCTTCTTGAGTCTGAACTCACCAACAAGGCATGAGAACCTAATCCGTTCCATAGTTAAATAACATGAAAGATCCTCCAATACACTCATAACTCGAGACTATACATCACATCAAGACATAAATCAAGCACCCAATAGTCCTTTTTACATCTCAAGCAAATTCTTCTCATCACATTCAATCCATCTTAACACATCCCGCAGTCACATCATACTCATCATATAGCCATCAACCACTCATCGAGCCACCAGAATCACTTCTCGCACCTACTAAGTGCTCACACAATTGCAATCCCCATTTTCAAGCTACAGTCAAAAATCAGCCTCAAGTCCTCCAGACTAGCCCATCATCAGCACACCGGAATCACTTCTCGCACCAAAATCCATGGAACCACAAGCCATCGATGCACAGCCGATACTGAGATCTCACATGCGCATACAAATGCGTGGAATGGATTTATAGAGTTACGCTTCAAGCTGAATCAATGCCGCACGATAAAGAAATAAAGATGGGAAGTTTATCCTAAATATCTTGTAGTCTCTCGAAGATAGGTATGGACGTCATCATACCGATCTGCAAGACTCTACTAGATACTTGCTCATGACTTGTAGAACCTATGAACCTAGAGCTCTGATACCAACTTGTCACGACCTAAAATTTGACTAGTCGTGATGGCACCTAACCCAACCCGCTAGGTATGCCAATTAACAATAAGCCAATTCTAATGAAATTTAATAAGACAAATAAGTAAAGAAAATATCTGAAGCTTATACATTTTTCAAGGACTGGTAGTACAAATAATGAGCTTCTAAGATTAGAATTTATAATGCTGGGATAAAATAAAAATACATCATCTGTCCGAATATTACATAAACAGATCTTTCATAAGTCTAGAGCTACCATGAACAAGAGGCAGCTATAACCAGAATGCAGGTACAGCTTCAATCCATCTCTCGTCGAACACAGCAATGTCAACAGCCAACATCTACATGTAAGGTGCAGAAGTGTAGTAAGAGTACAATCAACCACATGTACTCAATAAGTAACAAACCTAATCTTAGGTTGAAAGTAGTGACATGCTGGAACTTAGGTCGGAGTCCACCACCAATAGCCAACAACAGTTCATAACAACATAATGAAAGTAATAAAAGAAGTAACTCAAACATAAAGTGCTCAGGTCATTCACAGTTCCAGAAAAATAGGCCTGCCTTTCAAGTATATCAATAAAAACCCAAATCCTTTACCGAAATTGCCAAAAATATGAGTAAGTTTGAAAACTGTAATTTTTTTCAAAACTTTCAACAGGTAAATGTTTCACTTTTAAATGGCATGAGGAAAATACATATCTATGCCTATATGTCAATATGTGTGAGAAGTCATGAATGACGTGCGCTTAGGACTGTTGTCATGGTACTATTGTCACGACCCAAAATACGACTAGTCGTGATGGCACCTAACCCAACCCGCTCGGTAAGCCAATTAACAACAATACAATTCTAATGAAATTTAATAAGATAAATAAGTAAAGAAAATATCTGAATCTTATACATTTTCCAAGGACTGATAGTACAAATCATGAGCTTCTAGGATTAGAATTTACAACACTGGCGTAAAATAAAAATACATCATCTTTCAGAATATTACATAAACAGATCTTTCATAAGTCTAGAGCTACCATGAACAAGAGGCAGCTATAATCGGAATGCATGTACATCTTCAATCCAGCTCCCTTCGATCACAGCAACGTCAACATCCAACATCTACACGCAAGGTGCATAAGTATAGTATGAGTACAAACGACCCCATGTACTTAATAAGTAACAAACCTAATCTTAGGTTGAAAGTAGTGACGAGCTAGAACTTAGGTCGGAGTCCAACACCAATAGCCAACAACAGTTCATAACAATATTATGAAAGTAATAAAAGAAGTAACTCAGAGATAAAGTACTCAGGTCATTCACAGTTCTAGAAAAATAGGCTTGCCTTTCAAGTATATCAATAGAAACCCAAATCTTTTACCGAAATTGCCAAAAATATGAGCAAGTTTGAAAACTGTAATTTTTTCCAAACCTTTCAACAGGTAAATGTTTCAGTTTCAAATGGCATGAGGAAAATACATCTCTATGCCTATATGTCAATATGTGTATGAAGTCATGAATGACGTGCGCTTAGGACTGTTGTCATGGTACTATTGTCACGACCCAAGATACGACTAGTCGTGATGGCACCTAACCCAACCCGCTATGTAAGCCAATTTACAACAATCCAATTCTAATGAAATTTAATAAGACAAATAAGTAAAGAAAATATCTAAATCTTATACATTTCCCAAGGACTGATAGTACAAATCATGAGCCTCTAAGATTAAATTTACAACGCCGCGGTGAAATAAAAATACATCATCTGTCCGAATATTACATAAAATAATCTTTCATAAGTCTAGAGCTACCATGAACAAGAGGTACCTATAACAGGAACGCAGGTACATCTTCAATTTAGCTCCCCTCGATCACAGCAACGTCAACATCCAACATCTACACGCAAGGTGCAGAAGTGTAGTATGAGTACAACCGACCCCATGTACTTAATAAGTAACAAACCTAACCTTAGGTTGAAAGTAGTGACGAACTGGAACTTAGGTCGGAGTCCAACACCAATAGCCAACAACAGTTCATAACAACATATTGAAAGTAATAAAAGAAGTAACTCGGAGATAAAGTGCTCAGGTCGTTCACAGTTCCAGAAAAATAGGCCTGCCTTTCAAGTATATCAATGAAAACCCAAATCGTTTACCAAAATTGCCAAAACTATGAGTAAGTTTGAAAAATGTAATATTTTCTGTATTTTTCAACAGGTAAATATTTCAATTTCAAATGGCATGAGGAAAATACATCTTTATGCCTATATGTCAATATGTGTGAGAAGTCATGAATGACGTGCGCTTAGGACTGTTGTCATGGTACTATTGTCACAACCCAAAATATGACTAGTCATGATGGCATCTAACCCAACCCACTAGGTAATCCAATTAACAACAATCCAATTCTAATGAAATTTAATAAGACAAATAAGTAAAGAAAATATCTGAATCTTATACATTTTCCAAGGACTGGTAGTACAAATCATGAGCCTCTAAGATTAGAATTTACAATGCTGGGGTGAAATAAAAATATATCATCTGTCCGAATATTACATAAACAAATCTTTCATAAGTGTGGAGCTACCATGAATAAGAGACGGCTATAACTGGAACGCAGGTACATCTTCAATCCAGCTCCCGTCGATCACAGCAACGTCAACAGCCAACATCAACACACAAGGTGTAGAAGTGCAGTATAAGTACAACCGACCCCATGTACTCAATAAGTAACAAACCTAACCTTAGGTTGAAAGTAGTGATGAGCTAGAACTTGGATCGAAGTCCAACACCAATAGCCAACAATAGTTCATAACAACATAATGAAAGTAATAAAAGAAGTAACTCAGAGATAAAGTGCTCAGGTCGTTCACAGTTCCAGAAAAATAGGCCTACCTTTCAAGTATATCAATAAAAACTCAAACTTTTTACCGAAATTGCAAAAAATATGAGTAAGTTTGAAAACTGTAATTTTTTCCAAAACTTTCAACAGGTAAATGTTTCAGTTTCCAATGGCATGAGGAAAATACATCTCTATGCCTATATGTCAATAAGTATGAGAAGTCATGAATGACGTGATACCGTACAACATGAGGAAAATACATCTTTATGCCTGTATGTCAATTGTGCATGTCAAATGCATGTATCTCAGAGATGAACTCATGTACTCACACTCTTAGAGTACTCAATCTCACACTTTCCGCTCATCATTCTCAATCACTCAATACGCTCAATCACTTAGTACGGTATATGGCCAATACAGCCCAGGGAAGATCCATCCCATATATATATATATATATATATATATATATATAGCAACTGATAGCCAGTCACTCAGTACTGTATAAGGCCAATCCAGCCCGGGGGAGAATCCATCCCCAAATATAAATGCTTCGGCCAAGATCTATGTCCATGGAAGATCCATCCCTCAATATAAATCAACTGCGCTCAATGGGGGTGTTTATTGACTCCGGAGGGGCTCCTTCAGCCCAAGCGCCATAATAAGCCAGATCCAGGCATAAATCAATATAACATGTTGCAGTATGCAGCCCGATCCCATAATATCACTCACACTTAGGCCATTGGCCTCACTAAGTCATCAATTTCTCCATTCTCTCGGGCTCACAATGACATGAAACTATTGCAAAAATGATGATATGATGTGTCAATGAATAACAATAGAGACTGAGATATGATATGAAATGAATGAACATGACTGAGTATGAAATTAAAATGTAAGCAAATAACTCAACAGCATAAATGACTTTAGTGGTCCCAACAGAATGAGCATGTAGCCTATACATGGTTTCTAACATGGATCACAGCTCAATAACTCTAGTATGTAGAGATTCTATGGTTACAGATAAGATCAGGTAACTACGTAGTACCATAGAAATAACGGAGTCACAATTCACACGGTACATGCCCACACGCCCGTCACCTAGCATGTGCGTCACCTCAATACCAAACACATAACACGTATATTCAGGATTCATACCCTCAGCACCAAGTTTAGAAGTGTTACTTACCTCAAACAAGCCAAATCAAATGTCGAGCAAGCCAAGCAGGGCTCCAAAAATGCCATTCCGCGCGTACCAACCTCCGAACGGCTCGAAACTATCCAAAAGCAACTCAAATACATCAAATAATGCCAACGGAACCAACCCAATCGATAAAGGTCAAATCTTTAATCAAAGCCCGAAAACAACCCAAAAAGTCCAACCCGGGCCCACACCTCGGAACTCGACAAAACTTATAAAATTCGACAACCCATTCAATTACGAGTCCAATCATAGAACTGTCACTCAAATTCGACTCCCAATCGATGTTCAAAATTCAAAATTGCGCTTCATGATGTTTTAGACAAAACCCCCTAATTTCCTCTTTAAAATTCATCAACCAATTGCCAAAACTGAAGATAGATTCATGAAATATAATAAAAAATGAGTACAGAACACTTATCAAATCCATATGGTGAAAATCACTTCAAACATTGCGCAAATCCGAGCTCCCCAACTCAAAATAGGACCAAATGAACAAACCCTCGATAATAAATATTTTTTTCCCAGTTGTTCTGCCTCATTTTGTATACCAAATGATCTTGAAACTCACTTTTTATGCCTCCAATGGATTTCTTGTAAGAGTTCAGTTAAGATAGGTTTTTGAATCACCCCATTTGGCCTTAAAATGAGGGAGATATGATATTTTGAAGTTTTAAATGAAGTTTAGAAATTTAAGAGATAAAAAATGACATTTTCGTAATTATTTTATACCAGAAAATCAGCAGCGAAAGGATTTTCGTTTTAGCACCCAAAACTCATTCGGAACCTCCCGGACACAAACCATATATGTGTTGTCATAAAACACGCTACGAACCTGATCGCGCACTCAAAACACTGAAAAGAGGTCATCTTGACCCGATATTGACCATTGTCAAACTCCAAATCCTTAACTTAACTAGTTTCTCAACCAATGATCCAAAACATACCCGAGCCCCTCGGGATCCCATTCAATCATACCAACAAGTTTAAAAATATGATGCGAACTTATTCGAAGCTTCAAATCACATCAAACAACATAAAAACCTCGAATCGTACCTTAAATCAAACTTAATGAACTTTGAATCTTTCAACTTCCAAAATTCGTGTCGAACCTTATCAAATCAACTCGGAATGAACTCAAATTTTGCACACAAGTCCCAAATGACATAACGAAGCTATTTCAATTCTCGAAATCATAATTCGAATCTAATATCATCAAAGTCAACTCCCGGTCAAACTTATGAATATTCCAAACTTTTAAATTTTCAACTTTAGCCAAATAGTGCCAATACCTTTTAAAAATATCCAAATACAAATTTGGACATACACCCAAGTCCAAAATAACCATCCGGACCTAACGGAACCATAAAAATTCTAATCCGAGGTCAAGTACTAAAAAGTCAAACTTGGTCAACTCTTCCAACTTAAAGCTTCCTAGTTGAGAATTATTCTTCCAAATCAATTCCGAATAACCCGAAAACCAAAACCGATGATTCACACAAGTCATAATACATCATACAGAGCTACTCATTCCCTCAAACTACCGAGCGAAGTACAAATGCTCAAAACGATCGGTGGAGTCGTTACAACTTTGGACTCGAGCAACCACTCGTGTCGCTGCACTTTATGCTGCTTCTGATGCTTTTGTCATGAATTCTCAAGTGAGCCTTCACTACTCTATCTAACTCAATTACAGCTCAGTTTCAGAAAATGTAGAATGACTATATTTTTGTTATATATTAATATTAAACAGTTTATGTAACAATAAAAAAGTGACAAAGTAAGAAATATAGTTTCTTCTTTTGGAAAGAAGTGCAAGTAAACTGGATAGATGAAAAATAAAAGGAGAATATAGGTCAAGTAAGTAGACATGGTTGGCGTAAAAAAGAAGATCAGAAAATATTATTATCCAAGAAAATAGATCAGCTTATAGCTAGGTCACCAAGAAAGGTGCACTCTTGTAAACAGAAAGATCAACAACTAGCAAGAAAGAAATCAACACTTAAAATCCTTTCATCCAACTGCTAACTTCAAATTCGGCACACATTGACAACCTAAATTTTATGAAAAGAAATTCTCAAGCAATAATTTCAAGCACGGAATATTAAAAACAGAACAAGAGATAATCCGCAACTCACAATTTACCGAACTTAAATAAGATTTACAAATTCGAATTAGTGCAAACTTAAATGAGATTTTCAGATATTTTATATACACTTACAAGTCTCTTGCGATGCTCCAAACACTGATAGAGCCACCCGTGTGAGTCCCAATGGCAACTCCGCTCCCACCACCACAATGATATTTTGCATATATTTCTGACTTTTCAACACACTTAGGATCTTTCCAAAGTCTCATTCAACTTTGCCAAACGTCATTTGAAATAGATTTTCGGTGCACCTCATTTATTTTAGTTAGCTAATGAAATCATTGTATCTTTTTGCTGCCCTATTCCCCCATTGGTTTCACACAGCAATATCAATTGAAGAATCCCAATTGAATACCTTCTGAAATAATTTTGTAAAGTAATAATATTAATAAGTTACATTAAAAGTTAATATACTTTCTAAATTCAATTGCGATGGATTATACCTTGAATTCTCCAAAAGTTAATATACTTTCTTTTGTCTCAACCGAGACGCTTTTTCAGTTGATTCCATTAGGATCAAGTTCATGCTTGAAAGAATTAGTTATACACTTAGAGCATTCTCTTGAAGGTTCTAACCTGAACAAATTAGAAGACAGTATTTCAGGGTATACCATATATCAATATAACAATATATAAAAAATAATAGTACAAGCATGGGCTAACCCTATGGGAGAAATAGTAAGAAGCGTCTCCGGCCCACGGGTACTGCTACATTACACGACATGCACTACCTCTCTCTCTCCCTCGAGGCATATCTACAAAATATATAAAAAGTAAAGAAGGATATGATTCAATGCATATCTAACTGTATTATTTATCTAAAATTTATTAGCAAACAACAGGTTCAATCACTTTCTTTCTATGCAAAGTCAATCTGCTAGATATTATTACAAGTAGTTTATGGCTAAAATCACGCTCTAGATTATCCATGTTCCTATTTAATATTGAAATAAATAAATTATTAGGAAAAGTAAATGCTTTCAGTACGGTATACAAAGAACAAAAGTACCGATCGACTAAGTGTACTCCTTATAAATTTGAATAATTTAAAAGATATCAACATACAACTACACCAAGATCACTCCTAATTTGAATTAATTCCCTTAACCTATACAATAAATACAGTGACAACGATTCACAGATCCATCTTTTCACAAGTCAATCATTCCTTTGCCAGTAATTGATCAGACATCCTGTACAAAAAAAATTCTACTCTATTATTTCTAATCTTTTGATTGTAATCTGGGAAGAATTATTACAATAATACTTCGATAGATTAAGGAATTCAGAGCTCTAAGAACTTTACGAGGAATCAGACAAACTATTACAACTCATTTCTATGTAAGCTATCATCATGTTGCATCTAGTGCAGAAACTGAGTAACATCAATTAGAAGAAATTGCCCAAAACAATAAAGATCTCATAAAACTTCTATTAAACAAAATAAAGGATCACCTTTGCAAATCTGAATCTATCTTTTCCAGAACTGATACTATAGCAAAAAGTTAACCTATTCAACTATCACATGGCAAGACATCTCCATTTCTTTCAAAAGTCCTTTTTAAACTGAAACATAAATAAGAAAAAGTGTTAGAATCCCAAAAGGATGGCAACTTGTCTTATTCTTTTCTACAACTCATTTAAAAGCAAAAATTAAATAAGTAAAGGCAAGTCATGGCTACATTACCACTTATTAGTGTTAGGAATGTTAGTATCCATCTTGCGGTGACATAAAACATATCAGAAAGGGATAAAACAGAGCAATACTTTTACAATATCATAACTATAGTCGACAAAGATCCTTAATAATTTAACAACTCTAGTCCATAGAGTGTCTCAAGAAAAATAAGCTAATTTTTTAAGAGTTTATTTTTTACAGTATCACTATTGTAGTACTCGAAAAGGCTTCGTGGCAATGGATAAGCTAATTTGCTTTCTTCTAACAGATGAGGAGACAAGTAAAATCTAACATCATTGATTTAAAATGGTAAAATGAATATCTGATCAAGAATTTTTCATACACTCTGAGGTTACAATAATTCTTTAACAATAGTTACTAGTATAATACACAAAGAATCTCACGAATGGATAAGCTAATTTGCTATCTTCAACCAAGGAGGAGCTAATCAAATATAAAATCATTAACTACAACGAGTAAAACCATATGTGATAAAGAATTTTATACATTCTGATGTTACCAAAATTCTTACACAATATATATAACTCACAACATCTACACCAATTTTAACAGCATTATAGGGGCATCCAATTATAAAAAGGTATACCAATTTTCTTTAATAACAACAAACTGAACCTTTTAATTTTTTTATAAATTTGATGTCAAAAATTCAAGGCTAAATAGTGTCTCAAAACATCATTCCAGGCCTATAGACAAGGTTGGCGAGAAAATTGGTCTAACTGAAATGTAACAATAAATTTAACAAACCCAAACAATTAAACTCAACTGACCTTATAGAACTATTCAACGTCGGAAAATTCTTTAATAACACCAAAAGAAACTAAAGAGAAAAGAGGAAAAATTGATTAACTATTAGCTTACTTTCAGAAGGAGTGAAAATTGAATTAGGCCTCACGAATAGTAGATTGAACAATGCCAATCTGTAACGAAACAACCACAACAATATATATCAAAACACATGCATCTAAACCCTAGAACACACACCGCATAATTCCCAACGGCAGAGCCTATCATTCTAAATATCAAATATTCAACAACAGAAGTAATTAAAAAGAAACAGAATGAAAAGAAAAACATATAAAAAATAAATCACTGAATGAATTATTTAAAAATATTCGGATAAGATTGATAGTTGGTGAAGAAAATATATAGAAGTAACAAAAACAGCAAAAGTTGGTTTCACGACCCAAATCTCCCTCTGTAGGATGTCGTGATGGCACCTAGTCTTAGAGACTAGGTAAGCCTAACGTTTACCGAAATAATGACAATATTAAATAACAACTAAAAAATGCGAAGTAGAAATCTCTATACAATACTTGCAATCCCAAAACCGGTAGTACAAATCATAAGCTTTACTGAGTTACTAGAAAGCCTATAAGTATAATTGTTTTGAAGTAGAGATAAAACAGTGCAAGTACAATATCAAGAGGTGACTCCGAAGCCTGCGAACGCAGCAACAGGTTTACCTTGAGTCTCCACAGCAAGATCCGTACAGCTAGTTAGAGGTCAACTGACTCCAAATTACCTGACTTTGCATAAAAATGTACAGAAGTGTAGTATGAGTACACCACAGTCGGTATCCAGTAAGTATCAAGACTAACATCGGTAGAGTAGTGACGATGCACAGTCAAGACACTCACAAATCAAATAACTTGTGCAATATAGCATACAAAAAAATAATTAAAAATAAATAGCAGTGATAACAACAATAATCAACTAGTGATATAAACAGCAAGGTAGCAAGAACACCATAAATATTTTCCAAATAAATAATGATCACAATCACAACCAATTAATCAAGTCCTTCAAAATATACACCTTTTATCTGCTAGTTTTTTTTCAAATAAAAATCTTTGGAAGGAAATCCTTTCAATTAAATATCTTATATCATAATCAGAAATACGGGTCTCGGCCCTCTTTCATATTCTCACGGTACCTCGTGCCCATATCTCTGTCACAACCGCACGGACAACTCTCGTGCCAAATATATCAATACATAAAATCTGCACGATCAATTTATTTTCAGTAAAATAAGGTTACAATTCTTAAACTAAGTAAGAATTTAACAAAGAAGTGAGTTTATTTTAGAAATAGTTTGAGTGAAGAAAATGACATTTCAATTAAAATAAAGCATTAGATAAGTTGTTGATTTGGATGTAAAACTTATTAAATTAAAACATAATAGCAATTTCTTTTATTTAAAATAACTCAATCATCAAGAACAAGTACGAACCAGAAATACAAATTCTCAGAGTTTCGTACGAAAAAGCCAAGGCAACACAATACTACAAGAAATAAAAAACACTTAATATTGAGTCGAATAATACATCACGGAGAACACATAAATTTATATATTACGGAAAAATAAAATAACTAAAGGCAAGTGCAACCATAGAGAAATATCAACAAAAAGGGCACTCCCGAGGTACCGCCTTGTATTCCCAAATCATAAATAAATTTCAACAAATAACAATTCCCCCAGGTCATCACAAGTCATCACAAATATATCCCTGACATAGCCCATCTTGTCTCACCACGTACGCAATAATAAAGTAAATGCCAGCCTTATCTCGCCTCACGCGCATAATAATATTCCCACTTTGTCTCACAACATGCGCAAACCCACATATATAGCCCGTCTTGTCACGCCGCATGTGCATATATCAATAGTAACAATAGCACGGCAGAAACCTCGTGCAAACACCTGAACAATCCTCTCAACAATATCACGTGTCAATATCACAACATCTCATAAATTGCACCTCAAGTGCTCAATTATCACAACATATCACAAATTACACATCAAGTGCTCAAATATTACAACTTGCCACAAAAATCAACAATACATTAATTTCCACATTAAGGAGCACATGGCTCAACCATAATGCGCACAAATCTTAACAAAAATGTCCGGGAGTGAACAACTCAACAGAATAATATTTCACAATTTAATACATTATCTTAATATGATTTACGGCCTTTATAACTCAATACTAATTTCCACAACATGAACTGAAAAATAATTCATCAAGGAACAACACCTTCTTTAATCTAAAATTTTGGCAATTAGATTAATGCCCCCTTTAAAAATTATTTAATAAATTATTTGCAAGTGAATAATCCATAATGAAATTATCTCCAAGAAATATCAACTCAACAAACACACGGGATTCACATATAAATCAAGGTGGTAATCACACCAAATTATCATACAAAAATAATTCAACAAACAAGGGTTTACTATGTTCCAACAATTTTCTAATTTAATACATAAGGGCGCCTACGAATTTCAACCAATGTAATTTGCACATATAGACCAAGTACGTACTCGTCACCTCGCGTACATAGTTTTTCATTACAAAATTTCTACATAAGACTCAATGCCTAAGGGGTAATTCCCCCACTCAAGGTTAGGCAAGATACATACCTCAAACCGTATAATTCTTTACTCCGATGTGCCTTTTCCTCGCGGATTGGCCTCCGAAAGCCTCATATCTAGTTACAATTAATTTGATTGAGTCAATACAAATTATTGGAATTAATTCCATATAAAAATACTAAATTTCCAATAAAATCTGAAATTTAACTAAAACATCGCCCATGGGACCCATGTCTTAGAACCCGATAAAAGTTATAAAATATGAACGCTCATTCAACCACGATTCCAACCATATATATTTTACCAAATTCCGACATCAACTCGACCCTCAAACCTTCAATTTAAACCAAGAGTGTTTTCACAATTTTCCAACTTAAATCATCAATTAAATATTAAAAATAACCATGGATTCGGGTACTTTAACCAAAATTGAGTTAAAAATACTTACCCCGATATTTTTCTTGAAACAATGCCTGAAAATTGCCTCACCCGAGCTCTTTAAATCCAAAAATGGGTAAAAATGACCAACCCCCGAATTATATGTTCTGTCCAGGGCTTTTCGCACCTGCGACTGAATTAGCCGCATCTGCGGTCTCGCGGGTGTGACCAAACCCCCTCTTTTGCGGACCGAAGTTCCGCACATGCGTACTCGCTTCTGCGAGAAAAAATGTCGCTTTTGCGGAGACAACTCCCTTCCCATTTCCGCTTCTGTGTTCTTCACTTCGCACTTGTGACCTCGCAGGTGCGGGCAAACCCTTCGCACCTGCGAGCACTCCCCAACTCCACTCCTGGCCACTTCTGTGATGGCTGGTGCACACATGCGGCTTTGCACCTGCGATCAAAACCTCCGCAGGTGCGAGCACACCAGAGGCAAAATTTCCAGCAGTGGTTTTAAGTCCGAATTTGATCCGTTAACCATCCGGAATACACCCGAGGCCCTCGGGACCTCAACCAAATACACCAACAAGTCCTAAAACATCATACGAACTTAGTCAAAACTTCAAATCACATCAAACAACTCTAAAACCACGAATCATACCCGAATCCAAGCTTAATGAAACTAAGAAATTTCCAACTTCTACATTCGATGCTGAAACCTATCAAATCAAGTCCGATTGACCTTAAATTTTGCACATAAGTCATAAATGATATAACGGACCTATTCAAATTTTCAGAATCGGATTCCGACCCCGATAACAAAAAGTCAACTCCCCAGTCAACTTTCAAACTTAAGTTTCTATTTTAGTCATTTTAAGCCTAATTGAACTACGGATTTCCAAATAATTTTTCGGACACGCTCCTAAATCCAAAATCACCTTACGGAGCTATTAGAATCATCAAAACTCTATTCCGGGGTCGTTTACACATAAGTCAACTCAGGTCAACTCTTTTTGTTTAATCTTCAAAATAAGAATTGTTCTTCCAATTAAATCTTGAATCATCCGAAAATCATACTCGACCACACCCGCAAGTAATAATACACATCACAAAGCTGCTTGTGACCTTAAGTCGCTGAACGAGACGCTAATTCTTAAAACAACAAGTCAGGTCGTTACAGTTGGTGAAACTAGAATCACCATTGTGGCAGAAAATGATATAGATATAAAAATTAATATGGAGATAGAGAGAGATGAGTTAGGATTACCTCATGACAATTGCCGATGATGGTGGAAGAGAAGGGAAAGTACAGCAATGGTATATGAGCCTTAGATTCACGCCCAATTTGTTGTATTGGAAGCAAGAATCTCACATTGTTGAAGATGAGAGCAAGTGGGCGAGTTTGATAGAGAGAGAGAGAATGTGAGTTTGTAAGCAGATTTGTGCCCTAGATAAACTTTAATATTAAAAAGGAATAGTGAGGGAAATAGCTACGACAATAATTTTGTCGCTAATAATAACTTGGGCAAAATTATTTTTAAGAATCGAGCGACAAAATTTCCGTCGGAATTAAATTTTGGAATGTTTTGATAAGTAAAATAAACGCAGCGACAAAGTTTCTGTCGTTAAATCCGTCGCTGTATTTTAATAATTTTTGTCTCCTCACTTTTGTCGCTAATTTTGTAGGTAAATAAAGGCGCCAATATTTAGCGCAAATTGTTAGCGACGGATGTAAACTTTTATCGCTAATCCATCGCTATATTTGGTACTAATGTTTTTGTAGCTTATTTGGCGACAAACAACAAAATTCGTCGCTAATCCGTCGTTATTTAGCTAAGGAATATGGCTTGTCGCTAAAATCCATCGCTAAACGCTATTGTTTTTGTAGTATGAGTATTTATTTTTAGGGAGGTAAAATGTATAGTTTAATAATAATTTTTAAGAAATTTTAATTTTTAATTGTTTGAAAGTTAAGACGTTATAGTTGATTTATATATCATAGTAACTTTAACACTATTGCATTGTTTATACTCGTAAAAAATATACTAGATATTTTTTTTCTTCAACTCTTTTTAATTTTCTTGAACTTTTAGTGTATTTTCTATATTATTTGTGTTATTATACTATACTATTAATTATGAATTAAAAATTTTAAAGATCCGTGGCACTTATGTCCTAGGTCTCGAGACTTATGCCCTCCTCGCATTAAGCAAAATGTCCCGCATTACGCCCCCGCCTTTTAAGAAAGTGCACCTAATCTCTCTTAAATAAACACTTTTAACTTCCTAAAAGCTTTGCCAAATAGCTACTCCCTGTGTTTTAATTAATGTGATGTGGTTTGACTTAACACGAAATTTAAGAAAAGATAAAACTTATTCTTAAGTCTTAAAAGCTTAAACAATAAAAGTTTTATGGGGCTTTCAATTTGTGCGGTTATAAAGGCTTTTCATTAGTGGTAAAATCGATAAAATAAAAAAATTATTTCTAAATATATAAACGTGTCATTATTTTTGGAATAGACTAATAAAAAAACGTGTCACCTAAATTAAGGTAGAGGAAATATTAATTAGATTACAAACGAAAGCATACATATTATAGAATCTTATTGTCACTAAAATTTTGTCCATCAATTCTTTCTCAATCTATAATTGGTCCCGTAGATCCACAATCCCACCCCCACGATAGTTTCCTGCCACGCCACTTTTTTAGCAAGGTCATTTGGCTGAAAAGGACCAGAAGCAACATTTTAAGTACAAGCAATTTAAATACTTGTAATAAAGTTAAAATTTCTCTCTCTGCCTCTCTAAAAAAACCAGTTCGGTATATAAAGTATCTCGCACTCATATAGAGTTCGAAAAAGAGTTATACTTCTAAAAATATAATGTAGACATCCTACTCTAATATTATAAATATTAGCGGCTACTTTCACGCCTCAAACCTGTAATCTATAGATCATATGAAGACGATTTTACCGTTGTTTCAAGATTCCCTTCATGTAGTTCTTCCCTTCTAGAACTAACCAGTTCTATCGCTGCCTCTCTCTGGTTAGAAAAGTTAGAGTTCTTGCTCTTTGAAGACAATTGCATCCATAAGCGAATTTAGAATTTTTAAAATATGGGTGCTCTATTAAGGAAATGACCAAAAAAAAAATTAAGTGAAAACTAATTCATGTTCTTTTGGGTAAATAACTCAATATTAGACTTTATGAAATATGTGCGTCATCAGATAATATTAAACTAATTTTAAAAAAATATATACATAAAATACCTAATTTAACAGAGATCATGTGTTCACGTGCATAATTAATCATGTACATATGCCCTTGATTGCATGCATGTCATGTGGCCAGATGTTGCACTGGGCAGTGAGGTTTAAAATCTTTAATTTTATGACGAAACTAAAACATTGTGGATAAAATCAGTAGGTTCAGAATCAAATCTTATCGAGTTATCATTATCTGTTCAACGTCTGTTTCAGATGACATTCAAAATAATTTAGAGAAGTTGGAACTCCGCATTATTGTTCAGGCACGCACAGATATCCTGTTGTAAGTGTGTTGTCCGACACTATGTTGTGAAAAATTAATATTATATATACGTGTTGGCAAGTGTAAATATATTTTCCCGAAAATAAATCTTTTACCAGATTTTTTCAAACACTTTTTAAATATCCTATTATCTTAAATTGATAACTATTGGAGTATAATTTATAGTACTTTTTGAGTTGTTACAAAATATGTAAATTGTTTAAAAAAAGAAATTCATTCAAATTCACACCGAAGACCAATCCGCTTAACCCTTGTACGTACTTCGAAGTTCGAACTACATTATATTAATTTAACAAAATGAAATGGAAGGAGTAGTATTTTAAAATTACCATAGTCCTAGATCCAAACCCACTTATAAATTAAATAGGCTGACACTACTTCCGCTAAATTCTCATTATTTATTTCTTGGGCTTGTCTCAAGTAGGGGTGTACAAAGAAAACAGATAAATCGTATTAAATTGATAATCCGAGTCAAATCGAAAAAACAATTCGATGTGGTTTGGTTTGATTTGATTTGGTTTGGTATTGGAAAATAAAACCCTATCATAACTGGTTTGGTTTGATTTTAATTAAAAAAAATCAAACCGAAAACAAACCAACCCGATAGTACATTTATAAATTTTTTAAAAATATTTTATACATATAAATATTTATTATAATATAATTTATAAATATTTCTTAAATTTTTTCACAGTTTTATCTTTTAACGTATTATTTCAAGTTTAGACTTAACATTCTTGAATGATAAATAAATTTTAAAGCTCATAAATATAGTAACTCAAACAAAGTTCAAATCAATACTAATGCTAACAAAAGGAAATTCAATTCAATACTAGAAATGACGATAGTGTTGGATAATACATTGGTTTATAATGAAAATGCATAACTTAGTTTATTTTTTTCTTTAGTGCTTAGTTATGTAATTAATATTAGTACTTATTAGCTATACTTATTTTAGTATGACATATATAGTATTTTTAGATTATGTTAGTTTTCATTATGGCTTATTAATTAGAAATATTTATTTTATGTAATTTTATTATTTTATCTTTGTTATTGAATATTTTAATATAATGCTATGACTTATCTCATATTATTGTGTTAGTTTCTTAGAAAATACATTATATAATTGTACTTTACTATGACTTAAGAAATATTTGGAGCACAAGCTACATATTTTATGCTTTGAAGACTTTACCGAAAAAACTCGAGAAAAACCTTGAAAAATCTGACTTTGTTAGTTTGGTTTGGTTTATAAATTTAAAAACCTGACACTATTAATTTAATTTGATAATTGAAAAATCTGAACCAACCCGATCTATGTACATCCTGATATCAAGATAGGGTATGTATCATTTTGTTTGTTTCTGTTTTTAGGCGGTACTTTTTGACTTTTGTCTTTCCGTTTTTGGTTCTTCAGGGACGGTGAGAACATGCACATGCCAAATCTGGAATACTTTCTTTTTATAAATCCGAATCAAGAGGATCCCATGCATCTAGCTAGAACCAGCTACCTTATAGATGGGGAAATAATTGTTTTGCTCCATACAGAATCTGCAGTTTGAGAACTGTATTAAACATTTGGTCACAGTCAAGGGCGGCCAAGGAATTTTGTGGCCTAAATTTATGAGGGGCTTTAATTTTTCTTTTTAGGCTTTTTTACACGCTTGATCCTTTTTAACTATTATTTTAAAAAATAGCATTATTTATTGTTTATTTCATAAAGAGTATTTGTTTTTCATTATTAGCATATTATAAAAATTAAGCTCAACATTTTATAAGTTAACTGACTCACTAATCACATGAAGTACTTTTTTTGTCCATCTCCGTTCTCCTTTTCCAACATTCATCTTATTCACTCCATTTTTAAAAATCTGATGCATATGTGAATGCCACCTAAATTCAAGATGTATTGATTTATACGTCTTTTATACTTTGTATATCAAGTATTACTATATGGTAAGCACCCTCCACTTCCAACCAAGAGGTTGTGAGTTCGAGTCACCCCAAGAGCAAGGTGGAGAGTTCTTGGAGGGAAGGATGCCGAGGGTCATTTGGAAACAACCTCTCTACTCCAGGGTAGGGGTAAGGTCTGCGTACACACTACCCTCCCCAGACCCCACTAGTGGGATTATACTGGGTTGTTGTTGTTGTATATATATATATATATATATATAGTAATACTTGTATATTTATTTGTGAAGTGCCATCTTATTTTAAAATGTATTTTTAATGCATATTTCAAATATATTTTATATGTCAAGTGCCATTTTAATTCATGATGTATTATTTATGTATATTATTTTGTATATTTATATGCCATCTTAATTAAATTTAAGATATATTTTTTATGTATATTTCACATGTCTAAGTGTCATCTTAATTGAAGATGTATTTTTTATGTATATTTTTTGTATATTTTATATGTGTTAATTTAATGTATATTTTTTTTATATATGTTTTGTATATATTAACATACATTATTATCTAAGTAAGATCTTTATGTTAAGAAATAAGGAAGAGAAAAACTTAAGAAAGATAATTAAAAAGAAAACGAATTGAACAAATTTAGAAAATATATTGGCTTCAGCAGAAAATAAAATTAAGAAAATGAAGAAAAAGAAGGAAAGCTAATAGATAAAGAGAAAAAAAAAGACATGATTTTTGTACAAAAGATTATTGACTTTCCATTCAAATTGCTTATGCTTAGGGATTAATAATTAATATTCCTATTTTAATGGAACTGTGTGCTACAAATATAAATATTTTTCTGCCACAACTGTAATATTGGATTTCATTTTAAAAATTAGTTATATTTCTTTTAAACTGTGACAGTTATGTAAAGTTCTATTTTTTTTTATTTGAAGTCTATTTTTTTAGTTTTTTTTAAGATGCAAAGATTTAAAAAACAATTATAATAAATTTCTTCCAATAAGTCTTTCTCAATTGATAATATAGCTAATCCATTTAACCTCTCTTGAGACATTATTGATCTTAGTTAAGATTTTATCATTTTTAATTTTGAAAAACTTCTTTCCGCTGAAGTTACAGTAACATGAGGTATCATGAGTTATTAACATTATCCTATAAGAAATATAGGCATTTGAAAAAGAATCAAATCTTTTTTTTTGATTGAGTATATCAATTAAACTGTTATCTTCTAATTGTAATATATTTCTTAACACTTTTAATTTAGAAAATAAATCTAAATCACCAATATCAGATTGATTATTATGCTTTAAAGAACATTCAAGATTAAGGCAATATTTTTCTAAATTTCCATCATCTAGTGATCTTAGTTTTTTAATGCTAAATAGAAAACCAAAAATATTTTCATATATTTCGAATTGTTCAAATCTATTTTGAAGTGAAAAAATAGTCTTGTCTACCATGTATAAGAAGTAATCGACTCTAAAGGACTCTTCGAGAGATTTTGAGATTTCATTATCAACGTTCTCATCAAATTGTTTCTTCTTATATATCACATGTTTCTTATGAAATTCAGGTTCGATATTCATTTCATAATAGTTGAAAATCCTTCTTCTATATATTTGTTAAGAAATAAATCAATTTTTTTCACTTCACATAACTTTTTTTAAGCTTATATATGGTCTATTAGGTGTAACAAAAAATGGGTCCCTCACAAATATGGAGCCTAAAGCAGTTGCTTTATCTGCTTTATGGAAGGGCCGCCTCTGCGAACACTGTACAGTGTGTTCCCTTCTAAAATATTCAAAAGAAAACACAAGTATATATAGATACTTTCATATTGCACTTGTATGCAGAGGCGGATCCAAAATTTTAAAATTATGGGTGCACTAATTTGTCATAGTGTTTGTAACGACCCTGATAACGATAAGATCGGGAATCCAAACTAGAGTAAAAATTTAAAAAGTAAATGCAGAAGCAATAACAATAAGGAATTGAGCAACTAGAACTAAAGGGCAGAAAATAAAGGATATGGGAAAATTCACGGAAAGAATTCCAAGAACGCAAGTTCTATAGCCTTGACAAGATCAAAGCAATACCGTCTTGATTTATTGAAGAAATCAAACGCCTTTACTTAAAAGCAAATCAAAACAATAGATTCGGATCTTGACCGCTTTACGAGTAACTTGAGACAACAATTAATAACTAGTATTAATCGCCTTCTAAGAATACCACAAAGAAATCAAAGATATCACAATAGAGAAGTAATCTTACTACCTTGAACTATGAACTAGTAAAGGTTGAAAGATAAATCTCAAAGCACAAGTAACAAAGGTTCAAAAGAACTCTCAA
>AWOL01S0125647.1:3966-15973 GCA_000715115.1 Nicotiana otophora | reverse complement strand
TCCGAAAAGAATGACGCTGTGATCTTTGAGATCATCTAAGCTTCCTTTAGACCCTGAAACATGTGAATTTTTGCTTTTCATTTTGCTGTTAAAGTCATTTGCAGTGCTTTGCTTTGAGTTGATGACTTGACTTCCGTGATTTTCTTTTTCTCTTGGGATATAATTTGAATCAAACTCCTGTTTCTTCAATGCTTTTAGTTGTCTTCCCTCAGCAAATAGAATTTGATGGCTAGTAATTATTGCAAGAAANTATGAATTTAAGCTATATACACTAATAGTGTGATTTAAACAAACATATCGTAGCAGATTATTCTGCTCCTATTTTTCAGGTAACTAGTTATACTTATTATGAACAATTACCTTTAAAATCACTTGACAGTTTAAACGAATATTTACACATTTGTACCAATGTTTTCATTCCGAAAAGAATGACGCTGTGATCTTTGAGATCATCTAAGCTTCCTTTAGACCCTGAAACATGTGAATTTTTGCTTTTCATTTTGCTGTTAAAGTCATTTGCAGTGCTTTGCTTTGAGTTGATGACTTGACTTCCGTGATTTTCTTTTTCTCTTGGGATATAATTTGAATCAAACTCCTGTTTCTTCAATGCTTTTAGTTGTCTTCCCTCAGCAAATAGAATTTGATGGCTAGTAATTATTGCAAGAAAGAAAATACATATATAGATATGCTGAATACAGGCCATAGAGAAATTTGCACTAGAGATTTGTTAAGATGAAATGGATGTATGAGTGCTATATGTTTTTATGGGATTCGACGCCTTAGTACTGGTATGATCGCAACCGTATTCTAATATTTTGTATTGTGATAGAAGCACAGAGACCTTGGATAAAGAAGTGTGTGTTCTACAACACTTCTATGCTAGCTGGAATTGAGTTAAGAATGTTGTCCATTTTACGCTTCTCCCTATATATAGGCATATGAAACCATATAGTGCAAGTAGATCTTATATTTTATCAATTTCATTTCTTAATTAGGAATTCTCTTATGGTAGCATAGTCCAAATCGTCTCTAATACTAATTTATAGTTAGTGGAGTCATAAACTCTAAAAGAGGGAATCTAAAAAAAAAATACAAAAATGCCCACCTTGGATCCTAAGTTGCTAACCTAAAGTAATTTTTGAGCCGCTTTTGTTATGATAAGTAACAGAGATGAGGATGTTCAGATGGAGATGTGGGCATACCAGGAGAGATAAGGTGAGGAATGGTGATATTGGGGTCAACATAGGAGTGGCCTTCGTGGAGGATAAGACGCGGGAAACGAGGCTGCGATGGTACAGTCGTACATGCATGTAAGGTCGGTGTACGTACACTACCTTTCTTAGACCACACCTCGTGAGACTATACTGAGTTTTGTTGTAGTTGTAGTAGTAGTAGTTGTTGTTGTTATTGTTATTTTGTTATGATGCTAAAAGTTTTCCTAAAAACTTTATTGTTATCCTTATTTGCACAACATAACTTTTCGAAGAAGAGGATTCAATTGAACTCTCTTCATTACATGTAGTTCCGCCACTAATTATTTTACCTCCCGAATGAAGTAAAATTGGATCAAACAATCACACATACAAAATAAAGAAGATAAAAGATGGACACAAGATTTAACGAGGTTCTAGGCAAACAAAGAGAAAATATTTGTTTACCCGAAAAAATGGATAGAGTTGAATTTATACGTAGCCTTAAGAATACATGGTATAACTTGGTACAAATCGGAAAAATAAGCAGAAATATATATCGAATATTGACTGTAAAAAAAGAATGAAATACAAAGCAAATTGAGTAGAGAATGACTTATAAACGAGCAAGATGAATCAATGTCCCAAGACCAAAAAAGGATAATATCTCCTATATATCAGTGTAATAATCTTAGAAATGTGAGTGTATTAATGTATCAATCTTCAATGTTTTCTCTGCCTTTACACAAATGATACCCACTCTTAATATAGTGAAAGAAATCCTACTTTGGATATAATAAAAAATATACAGTGGGGATCCCATGATAGATTAGTTAATTAGCCCTTCCTTAATTCCCGCTGAGATTCTCTCCCTAAGTGCGGCTACAATGGCTCTTTGTCTCTTAGCTCGATCTTGGTCGGTCTTGGTATTGGTCGATCTTCAGATCTCGAGCTTGATATTGATTCGAGCTCGATATTGACTCGGGCTCGGTATTTATCGGTCTCTGGCTCTTGAGCTCGATAACACTACTTCATATCATGGCTCGATTTTGACTGGAGCTCGATATTCGCCGGTTCCTGAATTTTGAGCTCGATAACCTGGCTTTACTTCTTATCTCGATGTTACAATGATGACCCTCTATTCATCACGTTCCAATCTTGACTAATTATATAAAGGGCAAACTCGGATTTGACCATATACAGATAGTCCTCTCTTCACTATTTTTTACTTTTAAATTTTTCAATCTCCAAATCTACTAAGTTCTTTTTGCATCTTTTGAGTTCTTCATCTACAAATCTGTGATTTTCATTGCTAACTTCTTCTTAGAACACCAAATCTTATCATCTCCCTCTATTTTTAACTTCAAATCCAAATGGAGAAAATGTCAAAAACTGTTCCTAAAAAAGAAAATGCTTCTTCATCGCGGCCGGCCGGCGACAAAACACTGGTGGAGCCATGACCTAAGGAGTGTGTTCCTGGGGGGTGTGTCCTCACTTCTGATTTTAAGATCGATAAAGCCTCGTCGGTTCCCAGTCGATGCGAGCCAGTATCGAGGTATATATACTCAATAACTGAGGGATTCCTTAAGCAGGTAAAGAAAGATTGCAACTGGGATAATAAAGAAGTGGTGATCCCGACTCCCGAAGAAGATATCACCACCCATGTAGAAGGGTTTTTAAGTGTTTACACTTACCCTTTCACGCTGGGCCCCCTCAACTCCGTTGTCATTGATTTTGGCCGTCAGTATCAAATAATCCTAGGCCAAATCCATCCTTCCTTTTGGAGAATTGTTATTCTGCTCCGATTCTTCGTGATTAAAATCAAGGGGATGACTTTTACCCTCGACCACCTTATCAGGTTGTACAGCCCCCGCCTCTATCGAGGCGTATTAATAAAACTCTAACGTCGGGCTACCAAAGTGTTGTTCTCGAGCATAGACGAGGATAAGGACCGAGGTTGGATGGGCATGTTCGTTCGAGTGAGGACCTCCGATATAATCCCGACCGAGAAGATGCCATTTCCTGAGAAATGGAATATGAAACGTATGTATAATCCCACTGTTAGCTCCTATTTATTGTTTTGTTCCTTTGTTTCTTTCTCATCGATATCATTTTCCGTGATGTAACGGTTGCTTGGATGTCCGGTGCAATTCCTAACCTCAAGAGCTGGGTTTGGGACCTAGCCTCGACTTCTACGTATGCCGAGCGCTCATGGCGCGATTTATCAAATGGCTGATGGGAGGCCAAAACTCATGGTCAGCCTCTTTACCACGTCTTTGATGATTTTGTTAAAGCATTTCTTACTTATTTTCTTTTCATACAGGCCTTGACAAAGACGCTGTTGTGAGTCCCCTATCTGGTGAGGAGATGACTTCGATCTCGGCACCGAAACCGGCGAAGGACAAAAAGAGGAAAATGATGTCAACCTCCAAGGATCCAGAACCTAAGAAGAAAAAGGCTCGTAAGCCGAGGAAGAACATCGTCCTCCTAATCGAAGACTTTGTTCGGCGTCTATGGGAAGAAGACGAAGAAGAGGAAAAAGATGACTCCGGGCTGATAGCCCGAATGAAAATGAGCATCGAGGACCCAAAGGCTACTGAATCGGTGAAGACTGCAGAGATTTCATCTCGAGATGAGGGAGTATCGGGAAGGGACTTGGGCAAAGTCCCCGAGTCATCGAGGATTGAGGATGCCTCCCACCATAATGAGCCAACGGTGGGTACGGCTGCAGGGGCTGATCTCGAGGCCCCCCGATATGGAGAGAACGCCCAAGTGATCTTCTTGGGGCAATAGAAATCGGAGGCTCCCCACTGCTCCCCTTGTTTTCCGAGGAGATAATTCAAGAGGCTTGGGCCTTGAAGACCCTCTCCATCGAAGGAGGCCACGGAAGGGAAGATCCCTTTCGTGCTTATTTTACTAGGGTCGAGGATGCTACTGGCCTGAGCGACTTGGAGGTCTCAAGGAAGGACTCGGGCAAGGCATCGAGCCTTTTCAATGAAGTGCAGAAAGCTCTGAATCGGATAAGCCTTAACTCCCCATGTTGGTATTACCGTTGTGTTCATTTTCTCTTCCTGACTAACTTCTTCTTTTTTTCTTTTTGTGTAGGCCTCAGTGCTTCATCGGGAAGCATTTTCTCGGTCTAGAGCTGAGCTGAGTCGGTATGAAGCCGACCTCCAAGGGCTCACGGATGAGAGAAATGCCCTTAAACCTCTCTGTGAGCAAAACAAAGAGGAGATTAAGGACCTCCGAACCGATTTGGCCAAGGCTCACCAAGATCAAACCGACCTGATCGAGCAGGTAATGAAAATCTTAAAGCTCATGGGCTCGATTCGGGAATGGTGGCTAATATTTCAATCTCAGAGTTGCAGCTGAAGATCGAGATGATCGGGCAACTTCGCGCGAAGGTCGACGTGATGAAGGCAGAGACCTTGGGGTGGAAAGAAGGTATGGACCGCTTTGCTGCAGAAAAAGAGACGGCTGTATCCCAATTGTCATCGGCCGAAAGTCAGCTTCGAGGCATGAAGGAGAAAAACTCAATTCATGCAAAGAAACTAGAGGAGCTCGAGCCCCGGTTGGCTTCCGAACTTCCAAAGGCCAAGTCTGAAGCCGAAAAGGCAAAGGCCGAGGCGATCGTGGCCATCTATCGGGCCGATGCTAAAGCCGCTCTAGTCCAAGCGAGATAAGTAGCCGAGATTGCTCAAACGCGAGTATATTGGATTACTGAACTCGCCAAATGCCATTCTTGGAGGGAAACTCTCGAGGAGATCCACGCTCGAGGTTTCGATCTTTCCGACGAGATAACAAAGGCTAAAGAGCATGAAGCCGATGCTGCAGTGTTGGCCTCTTCCGATGATGATGATGATTCCGAGAGCAAGAGCGGGTCCGAGAGTAGGGAGGACCTCAATGGAGAAGAAGCTGCCTCCGGAGAAAATCAGGAACCTTAGGATTTTTCATTTTTGATCCTTTTGTGTAGGGTCTTGATCGGGCCTTGTAAATATTCTTATATATATAAAAATCTCTTTCTTTTCCGACTTGTCTTTACTTAATTTTCTGCCATGTGAAAATTTTATTTCATTCATGCCTTATGAAAATTTTGTTCATAAGTTCGAGGCTTTAGGCAATTTGATAAAAGTCGGACTAGTGTCGTTTTCATAATCGAGTGAGTGTCTGCTCGAACTCGAGTTAATGTAGCCCTTAGGCTTAATGGTCGAGTGAGTGTTTACTCGAACTTGAATTAAGCGTATCCCTTAGGCTTTATGGTCGAGTGAGTGTTTGCTCGAACTCGAGTTAATGTAGCCCTTAGGCTTAATGGTCGAGTGAGTGTTTGCTCGAACTCGAAATGAAAACAGCCCTTAGGCTGTATGGTCGAGTGAGTGTTTGCTCGAACTCGAGTTAATGTATCTCTTAGGCTTAATGGTCGAGTGAGTGTTTGCTCGAACTCGAACTAATGTAGCCCTTACATTTTATGGTCGAGTGAGTGTTTTCTCGAACTCGAGTTAATGTGGTGCTTCCTTAGGTCCGATACGCCTGTCGAACCCATTCTTATTCATCAACCCCCGAGATCCTTGGCCTCGATCACTTTTTTTGTTTCCTTGTACAGGGTTACGTCTTGGTTTATTACCCCTATGATCCCCACTATATGGCCGGTATCGGTCCCTGATCAGCCTTGGTTCTCGGTTGATGTCCCTTTAATAATGGACCCAGAACCGAACTGGTCGTCTTCGACTCTAATCTTCGATTGATATTGATTGTGTACATCGGCCCAGGTAACAGCTGGGTACTCGGTCAGGTTCTGCTTCAACCATCGTGAAGCCATCGAGCTTCGTTCATTTAGACCTTGAGTGAAAGCTTGAACAGCCCAATCGTTTGTGACTGGTGGTAGATCCATTCGTTCCATTTGGAAACGAGATACGAATTCTCTTAGTATCTCATTATCTTTTTATCTTACCTTGAAAAGGTCCGACTTCCTGGTCTCGACCTTTATGGCTCCAGCATGTGCTTTTACGAAAGAATCTGCAAGCATAGCAAAAGAATCGATAGAGTTAGGTGGTAAATTATGATACCATATCATTGCTCCCTTTGACAGGGTTTCACCAAATTTTTTCAATAATTCAGATTCGATCTCGTCATCTTCTAGATCGTTCCCTTTGATGGCACATGTGTAAGAGGTGACGTGTTCATTGGGGTCGGTAGTTCCATTGTATTTAGGAATTTCAGACATGCGGAACTGTTTGGGGATCGGTTTTGGAGCCGCGCTTGGGGAAAAGGCTTTTGCACGAACTTTCTGGAATCCAAGACCTTCAATATCGGTGGTGCCCCCGGGATCTGATCAATCCTGGAGTTATAAGTTTCCACCTTTTGGTCATTTGCTTCGATCTTCCTTTCTCCTGATTCTATTCATTTTGTCAGTTGCTCGAGCATCTTAATAATTTTGGGATTTATCCCCGATTCTTACTAATTTCGGGATTTGTGGGTAACTTCTTGGGGTGGACTAGGCTCGAGCCTGGTCGGTGCCTGGGTTTGGCTATGCAACTGGGCTATTACTACTTGTTGAGCTTGCAGCATTTCGAAAATCATACGCAAGCTGATTCCTTTTTCCTCAGCGCTTTGGGTATTTCGAGCTGCAGATCGAGTTCCACCATGAATACTATTTTCAGGGTCGGAATGTCGGTTTGCCTCGATGGCCACATGTGAATTAACGTCTATTGGCTCTTCGATGCGAGCTCCAACGGGATCGACGAGTGGCCTTTCACCCCCGGGCGTCTAGTTGTTGTTCTCATCTTGAAGGCCAGCTTCATTGTCGATAGGTAGGGCCATTAATTGAGAATTCGTCGTTTTCAGCCTGAAATCGAATACACTTTCTAGAGCAAGTATAAAATAGTGTGTTTCACAGAGATTCGTACCAAATAACCACTATTATCCTTAGCCCCACAGTAGGCGCCAAACTGTCTACCCGAAAAAACAGATTGAGTTGAATTTATATGTAGTTCTAAGGATACGTGGTATAACTTGGTACGAATCGAAAAAATAAGTAGAAATATATATCGAATATTGAATGTAAAAAAGGAATGAAATATAAACCAAATTGAGTAGAGAATGACTTATAAACGAGCAAAATTAATCAATGTCCCAAGCCCAAAAAAGGATAATCTCTCCTATATATCAGTGTAATAATCTTAGAAATGTGAGTGTATTAATGTATCAATCTTTAATGTTTTCTCTGCCTTTACAGAAATAATACCCACTCTTAATATAGTGGAAAAATCTTACTTTAGATATAATAAAAAATACACAGTGGGGATCTCATGATAAATTAGTTAATTAACTTTTCCTTAATTTCTGCCGAGATTCTCTCCATAAGTGCGGCTACAACGGCTCTTTGTCTCTTAGCTCGATCTTGGTCGGTCTTGGTATTGGTCGAGCTCGATATTGATTCGAGCTCGATATTGACTCGGGCTCATATTGATCGATCTCTGGCTCTTGAGCTCGATAATACTACTTCATATCATAGCTCGATATTGACCGGTCCCTAAATCTTGAGCTCGATAACCTGGCTTTACTTCTTATCTTGATGTTACAATGACGACCCTCGGTTCATCACTTTTCAATCGCGACTAATTATACGAAGGGCAAATTCGGATTTGACCATATATAATATTACATTTACTATGATAGACAACAACAGTTACAATCTTTTCTCAATTCTCACGAATATTTGGTCAAATAAGAAAAGTTTTAACTAACATAGCGGAATTTAAGTCACATCAACGACTTTAGTTCTTTTGGTAAACTGTCTCTTTCAAAGATCTTCAACCATGTACTATTGTGATTCTTCTAATTCGCTGTCTTTTCTAATTTGGTTTTTCTTTAATGCCCCTCTGTTTTTTTCTCCTCGCTCGTTGGAGCTACTATTAAGCATATGAAATTAAAGATTAAATTGCGTTGATTCCATATCAGTCAGCATTTTACTGGGTCCCACAATGTAATTAAAGTATTTGGACTAGTAGTTAACTATATATAGTTGGCTCTATAGCAGCCTTTCTTTTTGCTCATGCGGCTTTATTGTTTGTGAATAACAAAGGTTGTGTGCAAAAACTGTTTGTTCTTGGCAAAAAACTTGGAACTTTAAGGCATATAATAACAGCCACTACAAAAAAAAAAATAGAATTAATTACGAACTTCGTCGTTAATATGTCGCTAAAATGCTCGTAGCTAGTAGAATTTCTTAATAATCCGTTGCTAATCCGTCGCTAAATGAGATTAGCGACGGATTTTTCTGTTTAGCTACAGAATTTGTCCGTCGCTAAAATCTGATTTTTGTAATAGTGAGTAACTTCGCCTCAATTTATGAAGGTGATATTCAAGCCAACTTGCGTATAAGTATCGGATAATACTCGTCACTAAAGCTTGGAAAATTGAGATTCGCTAGAAGCGCGGAACTTAAGACCTTATGATTCTTCTCCAACTTCATTGACCGCCAAGTAACACCCAAAATTTGGCTTTACGAGTATAAATCTATTTGATCTCTTCTTAGTCCAATATCATAGCAAAATAAAATAAAAAGCACTAAAAATTCTCTGTTTTGCTGACGTATAAATCTCTAACATGACTAAAAACTTCCAAAAGACATTTGACCCAAATAAATATACTAACGTGAGTAAAGCTTAATTTCAACTAATGGCATCGTCTATATATTTCTTTTATTCCATTATACCCTATTTTTGGATAGATTTGTAAGAGAATGTAGGTTTTTTAAAACAATTTAAAACTTGCTTATTATAACATATAATAATTGGGTTCAATGAGCCTCCGCCACTGAAATTCAACATGAAAAGATCGGATTCTTTAGTAATTCCCACTTGGCTGTGCTTGATTGTTTTTTATCTGGGTGGCTTGAATGCAAGCTCTGGCTCTTCCGGTCGACAAATTTAATTGAATTACGTCTTTAGTTTAGACCGTTTGTTTTGTTATGTTATGATTAAGCTTTTGTGAGGGAGTTGATTATTAGATTGCTATTGCTACTCATAGATATTATTCCGAAGTAATGATAACTGTCAAGATTCGTATTTCAACTGTATCAAACTATAATATCTTAATCAATGCCTATTTATGGTGACAAACGTTAAAAGACACCTTAATCTTTTTGGTTCATAAAAAAACATAACTTTTTTTTTAATCAACTTTCAATATGAACTTTAATCCCACATCAAAAAGTAGATTTGACTGGCTGGATAATTTTGGATGTGTGAATAAAGTCCACATGGAAAGTATGTAGAAAAGAAAAATGTTCTACTTATAATGAATTGGATACGCTTAATAAGCCTTCTGGGTAAAATGTACGGGTTTAGCCGAGAATAGACAATATCATACTATACTAAAAGTATCATTGGGTTGTTTTAGCCAAACAACTTATAACAGAGCCAATGGTTTTGGTGGATGAGTATGGAGATGGCAGAGTGATGGCGTTGGACTTTTGGAAAAATCGTGCGGGATTTGGTCCAAAACGGACAATATCACACCATCATAAAAGTATCTTTAGGTCGTTTTAGCCCAACCGACAACCAGAGTAACTCTCCTAGTGCTAGGTGTATAAATATGCATCTTCTCTTCTTGGGATCAAATAATATTCTTTTCAATGAGTAAAAGCAAAACGCAGAAGTGCTTTGGATATATGATTTCTGATGTAAAGAGCAAGTAGCACTAATGAAAAGAAGTCATTTACTATTGGATGGTTTAGACATGGGCTACTTATTGGATGGTTTAGACATAGGCTGCTTGTAGTTGACTGAAGCTCAATGATCATTAATCAAGATTCTATATATGTTCTCTTTTTTGCCTTTGTATAAGCAAGGCTTTATTTTTTCTTATTTTGCAAGATAATTCCATTTTATTGCAGTGAGAACCTAGCTTCTTATATGCACTCACAATCTGATTGCCATTGTTATTAAAGAATTGTTTACCCGAAAAACGGATAGAATTGAATTTATACGTGGTTCTAAAGATACATGGTATAACTTCACACAAATCGAAAAAATAAGTAGAAATATGTCGACTATTGCCTGTAAATAAAATATAAACCAAATTGTGTAGAGAATGATTTATAAGCAAGCAAGATGAATCAATGTCCAAAGTCCAAAAAAAGATAATCTTTGCTATATTTCTGTGTAAAATCAATAATCTTTGAGATGTGAGAATGTATTAATGTCTCAATGTTCAATGTCCTGCTTACAGAAATGATAACCACTCTTCATATAGTGGAAGAATCATATTTTGAATACAATTAAAAATACATAGTGGGGATCTCATGATAGATTAATCAATTAGCTTTTCCTTGATTTCTACCGAGATTCTCTCCCTTAGTGCGGCTATAACGGCTTTGTTGTCTCTTAGCTCGATCTTGGTCGGTCTTGGTAGTGGTCGGTCTCTGGATCTCGAGCTCGATATTAACTCCACTTCATATTATACCTCGATATTGACCCGAGCTCGATATTGACTCGAGCTCGATACTGACTCGAGCCTGATATTTATCGGTCCCTGAATCTTGAGCTCGATAACCTGGCTTCAGATCTCATCTCGGTATTATGATGACGACCCTCGGTCCATCATGTTCCAATCTCGACTAAATATATAACAACAACAACAACCCAGTATAATCCCACTAATGGGGTCTGGGGAGGGTAGTGTGTACGCAGACCTTACCCCTACCCTAGGGTAGAGAGGCTGTTTCCAAATGACCCTCGGCATCCTTCCCTCCAAGAACTCCCCACCTTGCTCTTGGGGTGACTCGAACTCACAACCTCTTGGTTGGAAGTGGAGGGTGCTTACCATCGACTAAATATATGAAGGGCAAAATCGGTTTTGACCATATACAGATAGTCCCCTTGTTTCTCGAAAATAATGTGGCGAGGAACGATATAATTGTTTTCAACCTCTGACTAGATACACACTAACATCTGCGTCGAGCCCGGTTATGACGTATGTGATAAATATCCCATCGGTTTAGTTACCAAGACATTAAATGGGCGTCAGACGATGGTCGGCCACAACTGATTTTGAACCGTCATTGCCAAATCTATAAATAGCCCCCCTTCTTCATTATTTTAAACCTTTACCTTCAACGCTTCTCATTCCAGCCTTCACAGCTATTCGCCTTCTCCAAAGTTCTCTATTTCCAGTTTTAAGAATGTCTTTTCTTGTTCTTCGTCAAAAACCAAAATATTTCAATTTCCCGTCTTCCTTGTTCTTGAGAATTTAGATGGCCAAGATATTTAAAACCATTCCTCAGAAAGAGGCTGCTTCCTCATCTCGGACGGCCGGTGAGAAACCGGTGGTGGAGCCACGCCTCGAAGAACTCGTTCCCGGGGGATGTGTTATCGATTCTGACTTTAAGGTCGAGAAACCTTCGTTGGTTGCTGGTCAATGTGAGCCGGTATCAAGATATATATGCTCGATAGCTCAAAGCTTTATTGATTTCGTGAAGAAAGATTGTGGTTAAGAAAAGAAAGAGGTTGTGATCCCGGCACCGGAAGAAGCGATCACTACCCACATGGAAAGGTAATTGAGTGTTTACACTTATCCTTTCACGCTGGGTCCCCTCAATCCGATCATCATCGACTTTTGCAAAAAGTACTAAGTAACCCTCGGCCAAATACATCCTTGTTTCTGGAGGATTGTAATACTGCTCTGTTTCTTTGCGAGCAAAATCGGCGGGCTTCCCTTCACGCTCGACCACCTAATAAGATTATATAGTCCTCGTCTTTACCAAGGTGGGCTAATAAAGCTCCAATGACGGGCCACCAAGGCGTTCACCTCGAGTA
>AWOL01S0125636.1:0-28287 GCA_000715115.1 Nicotiana otophora | reverse complement strand
TATATATATATATATAGAGAGAGAGAGAGAGAGAGAGACCAATTTATAACATGACTTTGGGAGTAATTGAGATATTTGACTTGGTATTGTGTTTCCTTCACCTGAGAAACAAGGTCTTAATATCATATATTTTTGTGACTTGCCTTTGTATCCATTTGATAATAACATGCGTTATCTACCTCTTTATTTTATGCTTTCACTTGCTTATTAAACTACTAGTAAGTGTCAATGTCGACTCGTCGTCACTACTTCTTCGAGGATAGACATGATACTTACTGGTACCGTAGTTTTGTAATCATACTACACTTCTACAAATTTTGTGCAAATTCTGAGACCAATACCAGTCATACCCATCCTGCTATGTAAAGACTTGCATTTGAAGACTTCGTGGTGAGCTGCTTAATTGTTCGATCCGTAGCACATGAAGTCCCCCTCCCTTGATCATCTATTTATGTCCTTTTGTTTGTTCTAGATAGATATTTTTATATTGATAGTGTAAGGCCCAGTAAATTTTTCCTAAAACCCGGAGTTTGGTGGTGCCGAAGTAGACTTATGCATTGATGATTGGGTTGAACAGTGTGTTGGGGAGTTGAAGAAACTTTTTGGAAGTGCAGGGCATTTTCTGCGGTCCATTCTACGTTCGCAGAACTGATCTACGGACCACAGATCTGCCGTGGACTGAGGAAGAAAATCTGGGCAATTTTTGGATCATTATGCGGCCACATAATCATTTTACGGGCCGCATAACCTGTCGTAGACATAACACAAACAATTCCGGAGGGCAATTCTACAACGCATTATACGACCGCAGAATAGGCCTACGGACCGCAGACCGATCGCAGAGTGAGGCAGGGGTGCCAAGTTCGGGAGGACCATTATGTAGCCCATTTTGCGGACCGTATAAGCGTTATGCGGTCGCATATGCGACCGCAGATCTGTGTCGGGACTTCATTTTTCCAATTTTATAACCTGACCCCCATTTCATTTATCTAGCCTAAGTGTTCATTTTTGGGGGATGACCTGACATTTTAGAAAGAGGAGACAGCTATTCTAGAGAGAGGGAATGGAGGATTAAGGATTTCACAACTATACTTTGTTCAAACCTTGGAATTCCATCAAAAAGAACTTGCTAGGGCTTCAAAAAGGTAAGAATTTCTCCCCCCGATTCTTCAATTTCAGGTTTGGGTTGATTATGGGTGATGAGGAAAGATTTGTCATATGCATGAGCTAATAGAGACTGTGGGGAGGTTGTTTAACCATCTTGGGTGGTTTTGTTCTTAAATTAGTTGAGGGAAAGGTCGGGTCATAATTGTAACAGCCCTTGCCATTCGAATTCCTCTAATCATGCTTATAATTCTCTGGTCCTCTATAGATTGGCATCGTTATTAGTGTTGGGACATTTTTGTGGCACTACGAAAAGCTCTTTCGAGGTATGAATGCTAAACTCTTCTTCTAGTATCGGAATTCCCAAATCTTTGTAAAATTCTATCATGTGTAGTCGAACTTGAAACACTATTGACGTGGGATATTCACACTAGTAAAATTGATTCCCGATTGGCGTAACATGTTGGAACCCTCGTGTGTTAATGATTCTCTATTTTTGACTTACTTATGGTATACCCCTTTTTGGAAAGAAGATCTTGTATGAACTCAATGTGATTAAACACTCATTTCTCATATTGTCAGACCTTGTGAACTTACACTTGCTAAGGCCAAAGGTGCCAAATGGTTGATTTAAAAGGGAGCTCTCTTGTACAAACTATTATCATTTTGGAAATCTGAGGTATGTCATTGTGAATACACCTTCACCCGCTTTGTGTAGAGTTATGGTATTGTGAATACTCCTCCACCCGCATACATCGAGGTAAGGTGGCAGGACCGCTTTGTGTACAGTTTGTGGCATGGTGAATGCACCTCCACCAACATACATTAGGGTGAGGCGGCAGGGCTACTTTGTGTAGTGTTTCTGGTAATGTCATTGCATCTCCACCCGCATACGTTGGGGTGAGGTGGTCGGGCCGCTTTGTGTAAAGGTAGTTGTAGAGGATTCCTGACTTATGAATTCATAAATGTTATTGAAAGCTATTAATAAATTGTTATAGCTTGAATGGCTAACTAAGCCTTTTATTGTTACCATGATTCATCATATTCATATTGTATTTCCAAGTCCTTGCATAGGTGTTTGGTTTTCCCTTTTTCTGGGGGCGCTGCATCTTTAATGGATGCAGGTTGTTCCATATATGGTGGTATTGTTCAGTGATAACATCACACCCTCTCCTCAGCTGACTTGGTGAGCCCCACTTTATTCTGGGGTCCTGTATCTCTTGTTCCATGTACATAGTGTTTTGAGGTATAGCCGAGGCCTTGTTGTCGGCACTGTCGTAGTAATCTTTTGTTTCTGTTAGAGGCTTCGTAGACATAGTGTGGGTTGTATCCTATTTTGGGAAGGTTGAACTAAACTTGTTGTAATTGTATTATCTGTCAAACTTTAACTACGAATATATAGTGTACTCTTTTGGGGACTTGTTAATGGCGTAACTAATGGAAGTGAACTAGTGTTATTCACATGACCTCTTGATGTTTAATTAATGATATAAATGTATCTTCTCTTTAATCATGGGCGAGTTGGGTAGAAGGTATTGTACAGGCTGCTCGATCGGGGTATCTTGGTTGAGCGTCGGTTGCGCTCCCCGAGGTCGGGGCATGACAGATAGTCACATATTATGCTTATTAGATGCTCGTGATGTTAGGACACCGGGTTTTGGGCATTCTCTGACAGTTGTGGTCGTGTTTAGACCACGTCTCAAATATTTATATCTTTATATTGGTTTGGGATTATTTCTGCTTTCATATTTATGTCATATATTGTTAAATGACTTATAATTTGGTTTATGTATTCTCATTGGGTGTTGGTTTGCCTAGCAAGCAGGTTAGGCGCCATCACGACCTTTGGTGGGATTTTGGATAGTGACACTCTTGAACCTATCGGAAACCAAACCAGTTATCCCCACAAGTCATAAATCATAAAACCAACCCGTGGGAAGTTTCAAATAGGGGAATGGGGTTCTAGAACTCAAAATAATCAGTCGAACCATTACATTCTCCACATTTTAAACAAATATTCATCCTCGAATGGGTTTAGAAATGTTCCTGGACTATTTAAAAGTTATGCATATCTTCTCCACATACTTGACTCGGTCTTCTAAGTTGCCTCCTCACTCCGTTGTATTTTCCAAAGCACCTTCACCAAAGTAATCTCCTTTATCCTCAAATTCGGAACCTACCTGTCCAAACTAGCTACCAGCTCTTCTTCATAGGCCAAATTCTTATCTAGATGCACTATGCTAAAGTCCAAAAGATGTGACTTATCTTCATTAAACCTCCAAAGCATAGAAACATAAAATATCGGATGAACCCCTGGTAGGCTAGGAGGCAAAGAAAGCCTATAAGCAACCTCACCAACTCTCTCCAGCATCTAAAATGACCAATAAAACTCGGGCTTAAATTTCCTTCTTCCCAAACCTCATCACGCCTTCAGCGGTAAAACTTTTAGAAGTACCTTCTCACCCTCCATAACTGCCACATCACGGAATTCTTGTTTGCGTAACTCTTCTGCCTACCCTGAACTATTTAAAGTTATTCTTGAATCAACTTTACCGTCTCCAAAGCATCACATACCAAATATATATCCAATAACCTAATTGCACCATGTTCAAACCAACCAACAGGAAAATGACACTGCCTACCATACAAAGCCTCAAACAAAGTTATTTGAATGTTGGACTAATAACTGTTATTATAAAAAAAACTCCGTTAAAGGCCAGAACTTATTCCAATGACCTCCAAAGTAAATCACACAAGATCACAACATGCCCTCAAGAATCTGAATAGTCTGCTCCTACTGACCATCCATCTAGGGTGAAATGTTATGCTAAGATCCACCTGTGTACCGAACTCCCACTTTACTGCTCTCCAAAAGTGAGAAATAGGTACGCCATGCAAATGAACCACCTCCCGGATATAAATCTGAACTAACCTCGCTGAGGTATGAGTCAACACTGGTATAAAGTGCACAAACTTGGTCAACCTATCCACAATGACCTTAATAGTATCAAACCTCCTCAAGATACATTGTAGCCCTACTCCCAATGTCCATAGTGATGCACTCCCCATTCCACTCCGGTATAACTATCTTATAAGTCAAACCATCTGATTTCTTATGTTCATACTTAACTTGCTGATAATTCAAACACCGAAAAGATGACAAATAATGTCCTTCTTTATCTTCCGCCACTAATAGTTTTGCTTCAAATCATGATAAATCTTCATAGCACCTAGATGAATAGAGTACCGCAAACTTTAAGCCTCCTAAATTATATCTTCCATCAAACTCTCAACATTAGGAACACAACGCCGCCTATGAAGCTGCATAACACCATCATCTCCAACACCTTCTTACTACCACCTCGCTGCACCATGTCTTTAAGAACTAACAAATGGGGATCATCATAATGGCGAGCCTTAATGCACTTAAACAAGGATGATTGTGCAATGACACAAAGCAAAACTTTACTAGGCTCAAAATATCTAATATCAGAAATCGATTGGCCAAGGCCTGAATATCCATAGCCAAAGGCCTATCCTCAGCAAGGATGAATACCAAACAACCCAAACTCTCCATCTTTCTACTAAAGGCATCCGCTACCACATTTGTCTTACCTGAATGATACAAAATCGTGATATCATAATCCTTAAGTAACTCAAGCCACTTTCATTGCCTCTTAAAATCCTTCTTCTTGAAGTCATCAATGATCAGTGTAAACCTCACATGACACACCATATAAGTAGCACCTCCAAATCTTAAGTGCATTCACAATTGACGTCAACTCCAAACCATGAATTGGATATTTCTTCTCATATGCTTCAACTGTCGTGATGCATAAGAAAATTACTCTATCCTTCTACATCAACACCGCACAATAACCAATGCATGAAGCATCAAAATACACTGTGTATGGTCCAGAACTTGTAGGCAACACCAACACTGGGGTTGTAGTCAAAGCAACCTTGAGCTTCTGATTGCTCTCCTTACATTCAATGGACCATATTAAAGGAATAACCTTCTGAGTCAACTTAATTAATGGAGCTACAATAGATACAAACCCCTATACAAAACAATGATAGTAGCCTACTAAACCAAAGAAACTCCTTCTTTTTGTAGCTGTAGTAGGTCTACGCCAATTCTGAACCCCCTCAATCTTCTTCGGATCAACCTTAATATCATCACTAGACACTATTTGACCTAATAATGCAACTGAACCCGACCAAAACTCACACTTAGAAAACTTAGCATAAAGTTGCTTCTTCTTTAAGGTTTGAAGTACAATCCTCAAATGTTGCTCATTCTCCTCCCTACTACGAGAGTAAACCAAGATGTCATCAATGAACACCACACAAAAGAGTCCAAATAAGGCTTGAACACCCGGTTCATCAACTCCCTGAATGCCACTGGATCATTAGTCAAAACAACTAAAATCACCAAAAATTCATAATGACTATAACAAATCATAAAAGCCATATTAAGCATATTCACAGCCCTAATCTTCACTTGATGGTTATCTGACCTCAAGTCAATCTTAGAGAACACCTTAGCACCTTGAATCTGATCAAACAAATCATCAGTGCAAGGCAATGGATACTTGTTCTCGATAGTAACTTTGTTCAACTGCTTATAATCAATACACATCCTCATAGTAGCATCTTTCTTCACAAATAACAACTGTTCACCCCAAAGAGACGTACTAGGAATGATGAACAACTTTCCAAGCAAATCATGCAACTGCTCCTTCAACTCTTTCAACTCAACTGGATCCATGAGATATGGTAGAATAGACATGGGTTGAGTTCCAGGAACCAAGTCAATACCAAAATCAATATCCCCATATGGTGTCATACCCGGCAAATCCGTAAGGATCACCTCGGTGAACTCTCTTTCAATCGGTATCGAATCCATATGAGGAACCTCCGCATTAGAATCCTGAATAAAGGTCAAATGTGATATAAATCTCTTCTCAACCATACGCCGAGGCTTCAAAAATTGAGAGCCTCTCCTAATATACCTCAGATCTCCACACTCAAAGCAACCTCTTTGCTGGCATGGCTATTGGGAGTGAGTCTGACCCCGATGACAAAATAAAGACCATATGAACCATAAGTTGGAGATGCACTGTAGGAGTCCTGCCCCAAACGGATAGCCGAAGTACCATGAGAAGTTTGAAGTGCTGAGTGAACTGGCCTACCAGAATATCCTCTACCAAAATGACTCTTTCCTCCAGACGAGGCACTATCGAATCACTCTAAATAATGAGGGTTATTATCCTTGTCATGCTCCGAACCCGAGCCTGGATGTAATACGACACCTGGTGTCTGACTATATGTGACCGAGAGAACCAACTGCTGACTAAATCAACATGTGGTACCTTAATTTATTGAATGCGGAAGATAAGCTAACATATTTTGATATACTGAAAGTCTGAATGATATAAATCAAGTGCGAAAATACTAATAAAATTCTGAAACATAAATGTAGGAAACATTGTTTACATGAAACATTTGTGACTCTATCTAACTGTTAATCTAGTCTATGAAGCCTCTAATGAAGTACTGAAAACACTGACTGTCTGTAAAAATATAAATATTGTAACATAATGGTAATGCCTCGAAAGAACTGGGGCTCACCAAATAGCTGGTATGAGGATCCTAGCGCTCTGAATCGTCAACCTGTAAATCATTACCTGCATCGTGAGATGCAGGCCCCGGGCAAAAGGGACATCAGTACATTTGAATTGCACTGGTATATAAAGCAACTAAAAGAAAGGACAATAAATGCTGAAACTGATACTAAGCTGATAACTGAGAATTCATAATTGACAACTGAAATGATAACTGTTGAAACTGAAACTAAAATGATAACTACTAACCGATAACTGAAATGATAACTGATAACCGAACTGAACAAAGGAAGTAAGGATATGAATACTCCTTCTTTTAAATGATGAACAACTTGTTTATCTGTATATTAAACTGCGGCCTCAGGCCCAATATATCTGTGCACAAACTGCGGCCTCGGGCCCAAGTATATACATAACTATGACCTCAAGTCCAAAGATGCATAAAGCATTAACTGCGGCTTCAGGTCCAAACATGCATAAAACTTAAATTGCGGCCTCAGGCCGAAACATGCATAAAGCATAAACTTCGGCCTCATACCCAAACATGCATAAAGCATAAACTGCGACCTCGGGCCCAAATACAGGTGTTCAAAATTCAGGGATTAAAAATCAGGAACTGACAATCATACTGAGATACATGATACTGAAATACTGAACCAAACTGAGTTACATGATACTTGAATGCTGAATAGATCTAGACTGAGACATGTATTCATGAACGGATTATGAAAACTGAAACTTCAAATGTTTATGACATATTGAGTAATCTAGACTGAAACTCATGGGCATCAAGCACAAGTCTATATTGATTACGCACTGAGCTCACAACGTTCGAAATAAAAGTCCTGAACGAGTTATGAAGCTATATAATAGAAGTTATGTAACTATTCAATGAGCTAGACTTAACTATACTTCTGAGGCAATTAATAATGTCGTAAAAGAAACGTAGTGTAGGGAGAATCATTAACATTCCCAAACATAGAGATTTAGCCTCACATACCTTAACTTCCTGCACTTGAGTGTAATGCAACATTCGCCAACCCTTCCAACTTTAATCTATATCACTACAAGTCAAAGGGATTCCATATTAATAATTATACTCATGTTTTGATCACTTAGGCATTTTCTCAAACACTTGGTGGGCATAAAGCTTCATAGCTCTTATTAATGGTGTTTTTACACCCAACAACCCATTCTCTTGCTCATAGATAAATTCTAAAATCTCAATTTGCTATAATCAATATCATTCTTCATCACCCATAAGATAAACAACATCCTTAATAAATAATCAACAATTAATAACCCAAACCTATAATCGTTCATGCTTTTCTATCAAAACCATCAACCCATATCTCATGAACTTGTAGTCAATAATCATTAATCGAATGCTATAATCAATTAGAGGGTGAAGATATTACCTTCTTAACGTTCAATCTTCTTGAATTCGAGTTCTAAGGTTTTGTCTCTCAAAACTGATGTCCAATCACATATCTAATGATTTGGAGTGTTTACCCATGTTAATAAGGTGTTGGGGAATTGAAATTAACTTAGAATCACCATTAGAACTTACCTTAGATGGTGGAAGGACCTTGGAGGAGTTAGGTTCTTGAGAGCTTCCCTTTCTAGAGCAAGTTTTTGTGTTTTGGGGTGTGGGGGACAAAGTAGGGCTTTAAACATGACTCCCCGGGTGAGATCCCACATACCTGGATGAGCATCAAGGTAGTAGCACTGCCACAAGCACGCAGCCGCGCACGGGACCATCTGGGCAAGCACCTGGGCCCGCATACTGCGCATTGTCTAGTAAACCGCATATAACTGTTTACTCAGAAATGTGTTCGGGCTCTACAATATATCGTCGGAAACCTATTTCAAAGGGTGACAACCTTTATGTTTTGTATGTTCCTAAATTCCTTACCTAATTTTCATGAAATCTTGATGGAACACAGACCTTCCATAAACTTAGTCGATTTTGTCGGATCTTATGCATCTCACTCTCCGTCTTGATTGCAAAAAACTATTTCCACCCATCCCGGTAGGACTTCAAATGTCTAAAATATCAAATTAATACCCATTTAACATATCCACACATAGTCCAAAAGTACCGGGTGTTACATTATCTCCCCCTTGGGATCATTCGTTCTCAAATGATTGTCCTGACTGTAACTTCGGCTAACTTTGGACCTCAAACGGGTCTGGTGGAAACATGTGAACACTGAACTTTCATGAACACTTGCATACTAAATTGAAGGAATACATGATTACCGAACTGCTGAGATATTGAACTGAATGACTACTCCATTGACTGAATATTGAGCTGACTGAATACTTAAAGACATGGAGATTATAATATAAGGTCTAAATGAAAGGTTAGTTACCTTCAACATTTCTCTGAAACACCCTCCAGTTATCACAGCATATCACAAGCCTCACAGGGCATCATAATGCATGTATCATGAAACATATACGCGAATACTGGTCTACCATGGATACGTGAATACTGAACTAACATGGGTATATGAATATTGAATTGACACGAATATTTGAGTATTGAACTGACATCAATATCTGAGTACTAAGCTGGCAAGAATGTTTGAGTACTGGACTGACATGCGTATCTGAGTATTGTACTGACATGAGTATCTAAGTACTGGAAACTTAAATGTCATAACATGACACGTGAAGTACTGGGTGTAAAACCACTAATTCTGGTGGCAACTCCAACTCATAAGCTATTTGTCCGATCTTTTGTAGGATCATATACGACGTGATATATCTGGGACTGAGCTTTCCTTTCTCCCCAAATCTTATAACACCTTTCAAATGCCAAACTTTTAGAAACACCCAATCATTAACTTGAAACTCTAGGTCTCTATGCCGCATGTACAAATAGGGCTTTTGGTAGCTATGAGTTGTTTGCAAACGTTCTTGAATCAAATTGACTTTCTCCACAGCCTAATAGACCAAATTTGGTCCCAACAACTCGGTTTCAACCAATTGGTGATCTACACCTTCGCCCATACCCAGACTCGCACGGTGCCATCTTGATACTAGAATGGTAGCTATTATTATGAGCAAACTCAATGAATGGTATGTGATCATCCCAATTACCTTTAACATCAAGGACATATCCTCAAGTGTTTGAATAATGCACTCTGCCTGTCCATCTTTCTGAGGATGGAAAACTTGTGCCTAATCCTTTCTGAAAGGACTTCTAAAAGTTCATTGTAAACTGAGCACCATGATATAAAATAATGGACAAGGACTCCCATGCACTCTGACGATTTCTTGGATATACAACTTGGCATAATCCTTTACTGAATTTGTAGTCTTCACTTGCAAAAGATAAGTTGACTTGGTAAGTCGATCTATAATCACCCAATCAGATCATGCTTTCAAAATGAATGAGATAATCTTGTTATAAAGTACATAGTTACAATTTTCCCTCAAGAGTATATGTATACTGTGGTAAAACATTAGGCTTTCTGCTGATCGACTTTCACTTTTTGATAATTCGGACACTTGGCCACAAAGTCTGTGACGTTCGTTTTCATGTTGGTCCACTAATAAACCTCCTTGAGATCATGTTACATCTTTGGGGTACTTGGTGGGTAGAATACCTAAAATTATGGGCTTCTAACATGATCCTCATCTCTAAGTCTACCCATGCCTGGAACACACAGTCCATATCGGTACCTCAAAGTACCATCATCTCCCCTTATTCAAAAGCAATCATTTTATGCTTGTGAATCCCCTCTTTTTGATGCAACAAGTAGGGGTCATCAAACTGTTTCTCCTTCACTTTGGCTACTAAGGAGGAACAAGTCATGTTCTGTACAACAACTCTACCATCTTCAGAATCCGAAAGTCGAACTCCTAGCTTGCCTAAGTGGTGAACTTCCTTTCACCATAGTTCTCTTGTCTGCCTCAATCATGAGCTATACTTCCCATACTTGATTACCTTTTTAAGGTATTTCCTGAAAATACTTATAGCATTATTGTGAGCTAATTCTTTGACCAGTACTCCGAAGATTAGAGTCTCGTGGAATGACACTACCCTCGTGATATGCAACTGGGCATAATTTTATTTTTTATATCCCATGCTAACTACGAGAGTTTCAAATCTCTAACTGGACTAACTGGCGATTTTCACATCTCCCCCTTAGACAAAGAGTTAAGGTCTTGTACTTCAGATCCTTCTCGTTTGTTGGGATCCGAACAACTCTCCTTATCTTCTGCAATTCTTTACACTTTACATCAATGACGACTCATCTTCCGACTTACTTCTGAGTAATCTTCCTTACTAGGAAAAACTAGATTACTTACATAAACAGAAAGCTAATGTATTCACAAATATCATATATAATCTTAATGATTTAACTCTGCCCACTCTGTCAATCTCGGGGAAACCTCTTTTTGATAACTCTTAAAGGCTATTCTTCTGCAGTTTGCACTCTTACTGCTAGTTGATATTTTTTTGTCTTCCACTATCACTGAACTTTGGGTTTAACTTTAACTCTTTGGGTTCTAACATGTATTTAGTATTTCAAATTGTCATCCACTCACTAGAGTTAACCTGGCTAAGTGAATCAAAACTTACCTCTACTAGCTCTGCTCAAATTACTAATTCACTGTATCTACTCAAAACTTACTTGTTATTCTTTTACTAACCATATGCTAGCATCATATTTCTTTCTTCTGCTTCGAATAACTAAAGTGAAGCATAATTTCATTCCTAACTTCCCTCACCATGCGATCCTATACGGTTGCATACTATCATTTTTATAAAAGAAAAACTATGTACAATAATTCATCTATCTTGAACGAAATTGGAATATCTAACCCCATAATTTCTATACACTTCAAAATTATAACAAACTATAAACATACGGGATAAGCATCACATAATCTAAGAGAGAACTGTCATATCTTTTATCTCACAATAATACTTGCTTCTTATAGTAACTTACTAACGTGGTACTTTCTAGTTCTGATTTGAATAAATCTGAACAACTTAAAATCATTCCCTGAAATTAAATATCAGATGCTCTTGCTCTCATTTTGTACATCATATCTTCTTAGTCATCTGCATGAGTCATACAAAAAAATACATCGTTGGTAATAATCAATGTTTTGATTCCTGGGTATTTTTCCCTTAGGCTCTTTTTTATCCAAAACAATAGTGATCGATTATATCACTGTTGTGGTTAAATTATTAACCTGTTACACCGTGGGTCTGACATCTAAACTAACATCACCTAACTTGTGGCTCCATTTCCAAGAATTAAAATGAAATTGTTCTGTGAGGTAAAACATATACGGATACACTACCATACATCAACCTTGTCCTTCACATTATACAATAATCTGGTAAATAACTTCATGCACCATCCAGTGAGTCTTGGGTCTTTATCCGAACCTAAAACATGCAAATCTTTCACTATAATCACTGTTACTTACATTTTTGTTTGAGCACCCATATGCATCACTGTATACTCATAAGTCACCAGAAATTTTGATACACTGAAAATTAGATATCTAGTAAATATATAACTGAATACTAGCATATTGAATAACCATAAACTTGCTAGCTAAAAGACCATATAACTGATATCTGATATAAATTTATAACCATAAAACATGATAACTATTTTTGTACTTTCTGATTCGGTTATGCTCTAATATGTACTACTATCCATTGCACCCCACTTTCAATATACCCTTAAGTCTCATTTGTTACCAACCTGTACTCTATAATTATACCCCAACTGGCAATCATCCTCTTTAGGACCCTAGATATTTTATTCTTCCCATTGCTTGGGCATTCGATATGTCTGGAATTTGATAGGAAGAGAAGGTTAACTATTGCTCTAAGCTTCATGGAACGATCTAGAGTAGAAAGAAAAGAAACAAATCCTGAATATCTTAGTAGTTAACCATTTATATGTGTGGCTGGCACACACATATAAAGGAAAGTCCACTGGACACTACTTCATAGACTCCCTAGGACTCTTGAAACTAGTGCTCTTATACCAAGCTTTGTCACGCCCCGAACCTGGGTCTGGACATAACACGGCACCCGGTGCCTGACTACATGCAACCGAACGAACCAACGGCTGACTGAATCAATATGTGATATCATAACATATTGAATGCGGAAGATAAGCAAACACATGTTGATATACTGAAAGTCTGAATGATATAAATCAAGCGAGAAAATACTAATATAATTCTGAAACATATCTGTAGCAGACATTGCTTAACATGAAAAGCCGCGACTCTATCTAACTGTTATTCTAGTCTATGCAGCCTCTAATGAAGTACTGAAAACACTGGCCGTCTGTAAATACATAAATACTGTAACGTAATCGTAATGCCCCGAAATAACTAGGGCTCACCAAATAGCCGGTACAAGGATCCTAGCAATCTGAATCGTCAACCTGTAAATCATTACCTGTATCGTGAGATGCAGGCCATGGGCAAAAGGGACGTCAGTACATTTGAATTGCACTGTTATGTATAGCAACTCAAAGAAAGAAATATAAATGCTGAAACAGATACTGAGCTGATAACTGAGAATTGATAATTGACAACTTAAATGATAACTGTTGAAACTGAAACTGAAATGATAACTGCTAACTGATAACTGAAATGATAACTGATAACTGAAATGATAACTGATATACTGAACTAAACAAAGGAAGTAAGGATATGAATACTCCCTCTTCTGAATGATGAACAACCTATTTATCTGTATATTAAACTGTGGCCTCAGGCCCAAAGACGCATAAAAATTAACTGCGGCCTCAGGCCCAAACATGAATAAAGCTTAAACTGCGGCCTCAGGCCCAAACATGCGTAAAGAATAAACTTCAGCCTCATGCCCAAACATGCATAAAGCATAAACTGCGAACTCGGGCCCAAATACAGGTGTTCAAAATTCATGGATTAAAAATCAGGAACTGAGAATAATACTGAAATACGTGATACTGAAATACTGAACCACATTGAGTTACATGATACTTGAATATTGAATAGAGTTAGACTAAGACATGTATTCATGAACTGATTATGAAAACTAAAACTTCAACCATTTATGACATGTTGAGTAATCTAGACTGAGACTCATGGGCATCAAACACAAGTCTATATTAATTACGCACTGAGCTCACAATGTTCGGAATAAAAGTCATGAACGCGTTATGAAGCTAGATAATAGAAGTTCTTTAAATATTCAAGGATCTAGACATAACTATACTTATAAGGCAATTAGTAATGTCGTAAAAGAAATGCAGTGTAGGGAGAATCATTAACATTCCCAAACATAGTGAGTTAGCCTCACATACCTTAATCTATATTACTACAAGTCAAAGGGATTCCATATTATCAATAATACTCACGTTTTGGTCACTTAGGCATTTTCTCAAACACTTAGTGGGCATAAAGCTTCATAGCCCTTATTAATGGTGTTTCTACCCAACAACCCATTCTCTTGCTCATAGATAAATTCTAAAATCTCAATATTCTATAATCAATACCATTCTTCATCACCCATAAGATAAACAACACCCTTAATAAATAATCAACAATCAACAACCCAAACCTATAATCGTTCATGCTTTTCTATCAAAACCATTAACCCATATATCTTGAATTTGCAGTCAATAATCATTAATCCAATGCTATAATCAATTAGAGGGTGAAGATATTACCTTCTTGACATTCAATCTTCTTGAATTCGAGTTCTAGGANTCTTGCTCTCATTTTGTACATCATATCTTCTTAGTCATCTGCATGAGTCATACAAAAAAATACATCGTTGGTAATAATCAATGTTTTGATTCCTGGGTATTTTTCCCTTAGGCTCTTTTTTATCCAAAACAATAGTGATCGATTATATCACTGTTGTGGTTAAATTATTAACCTGTTACACCGTGGGTCTGACATCTAAACTAACATCACCTAACTTGTGGCTCCATTTCCAAGAATTAAAATGAAATTGTTCTGTGAGGTAAAACATATACGGATACACTACCATACACAACCTTGTCCTTCACATTATACAATAATCTGGTAAATAACTTCATGCACCATCCAGTGAGTCTTGGGTCTTTATCCGAACCTAAAACATGCAAATCTTTCACTATAATCACTGTTACTTACATTTTTGTTTGAGCACCCATATGCATCACTGTATACTCATAAGTCACCAGAAATTTTGATACACTGAAAATTAGATATCTAGTAAATATATAACTGAATACTAGCATATTGAATAACCATAAACTTGCTAGCTAAAAGACCATATAACTGATATCTGATATAAATTTATAACCATAAAACATGATAACTATTTTTGTACTTTCTGATTCGGTTATGCTCTAATATGTACTACTATCCATTGCACCCCACTTTCAATATACCCTTAAGTCTCATTTGTTACCAACCTGTACTCTATAATTATACCCCAACTGGCAATCATCCTCTTTAGGACCCTAGATATTTTATTCTTCCCATTGCTTGGGCATTCGATATGTCTGGAATTTGATAGGAAGAGAAGGTTAACTATTGCTCTAAGCTTCATGGAACGATCTAGAGTAGAAAGAAAAGAAACAAATCCTGAATATCTTAGTAGTTAACCATTTATATGTGTGGCTGGCACACACATATAAAGGAAAGTCCACTGGACACTACTTCATAGACTCCCTAGGACTCTTGAAACTAGTGCTCTTATACCAAGCTTTGTCACGCCCCGAACCTGGGTCTGGACATAACACGGCACCCGGTGCCTGACTACATGCAACCGAACGAACCAACGGCTGACTGAATCAATATGTGATATCATAACATATTGAATGCGGAAGATAAGCAAACACATGTTGATATACTGAAAGTCTGAATGATATAAATCAAGCGAGAAAATACTAATATAATTCTGAAACATATCTGTAGCAGACATTGCTTAACATGAAAAGCCGCGACTCTATCTAACTGTTATTCTAGTCTATGCAGCCTCTAATGAAGTACTGAAAACACTGGCCGTCTGTAAATACATAAATACTGTAACGTAATCGTAATGCCCCGAAATAACTAGGGCTCACCAAATAGCCGGTACAAGGATCCTAGCAATCTGAATCGTCAACCTGTAAATCATTACCTGTATCGTGAGATGCAGGCCATGGGCAAAAGGGACGTCAGTACATTTGAATTGCACTGTTATGTATAGCAACTCAAAGAAAGAAATATAAATGCTGAAACAGATACTGAGCTGATAACTGAGAATTGATAATTGACAACTTAAATGATAACTGTTGAAACTGAAACTGAAATGATAACTGCTAACTGATAACTGAAATGATAACTGATAACTGAAATGATAACTGATATACTGAACTAAACAAAGGAAGTAAGGATATGAATACTCCCTCTTCTGAATGATGAACAACCTATTTATCTGTATATTAAACTGTGGCCTCAGGCCCAAAGACGCATAAAAATTAACTGCGGCCTCAGGCCCAAACATGAATAAAGCTTAAACTGCGGCCTCAGGCCCAAACATGCGTAAAGAATAAACTTCAGCCTCATGCCCAAACATGCATAAAGCATAAACTGCGAACTCGGGCCCAAATACAGGTGTTCAAAATTCATGGATTAAAAATCAGGAACTGAGAATAATACTGAAATACGTGATACTGAAATACTGAACCACATTGAGTTACATGATACTTGAATATTGAATAGAGTTAGACTAAGACATGTATTCATGAACTGATTATGAAAACTAAAACTTCAACCATTTATGACATGTTGAGTAATCTAGACTGAGACTCATGGGCATCAAACACAAGTCTATATTAATTACGCACTGAGCTCACAACGTTCGGAATAAAAGTCATGAACGCGTTATGAAGCTAGATAATAGAAGTTCTTTAAATATTCAAGGATCTAGACATAACTATACTTATAAGGCAATTAGTAATGTCGTAAAAGAAATGCAGTGTAGGGAGAATCATTAACATTCCCAAACATAGTGAGTTAGCCTCACATACCTTAATCTATATTACTACAAGTCAAAGGGATTCCATATTATCAATAATACTCACGTTTTGGTCACTTAGGCATTTTCTCAAACACTTAGTGGGCATAAAGCTTCATAGCCCTTATTAATGGTGTTTCTACCCAACAACCCATTCTCTTGCTCATAGATAAATTCTAAAATCTCAATATTCTATAATCAATACCATTCTTCATCACCCATAAGATAAACAACACCCTTAATAAATAATCAACAATCAACAACCCAAACCTATAATCGTTCATGCTTTTCTATCAAAACCATCAACCCATATATCTTGAATTTGCAGTCAATAATCATTAATCCAATGCTATAATCAATTAGAGGGTGAAGATATTACCTTCTTGACATTCAATCTTCTTGAATTCGAGTTCTAGGATTTTGTATCTCAAAACTGATGTCCCAATCGAATATCTAATGATTTCGAGGATTTACCCATGTTAATAAGGTGTTGGGGAATTGAAATTAACTTAGAATCACCATTAGAACTTACCTTAGATGGTGGAGGGACCTTGGAGGAGTTAGGTTCTTGAGAGCTTCCGTTTCTAGAGCAAGTTTTTGTGTTTTAGGGTGTGGGGGACAAAGTAGGGAATTAAAAGTGACCCCCGGGGTGCGGGGCGCTCCCACACACCTGGACGTGCAGCAGGGCAGTAGCATTGCTACAAATGCGCGGCCGCGCACGGGACCATCTTGGCACGCATCTGGGCGTGCATACTGCGCACTGTCTAGTAAAACGCATTTAACCTTTTACTCAAAAATCCATTCGAGCTCCACAATATATCGTTGGAAAGCTATTTGAAAGGGATACAACTATTATGTTTTGTGTTTTCCTAAATTCCTTACCGAGCTTTCACGAAATCTTGTAGGAAGACAAACCTTCCATAAACTTAGTCGATTTTATTGGACCGTATGCTCCTCACTCTCCGTTTTGATTCCAAAATAACTATTTCCATCCATACTCATCTCGATAGGACTTCACATGTCTAAAATATCAAATTAATACCCATTTAACATATCCACACCTAGTCTGAATGTACGGGGTGTTACAATCCTTCACTGCCTCTCTCCCCTAACTATAAATGCACTCAATCCTATGTGCTATCTTTACTAGCTGCTAAACATAGTCTCAATATATCTCTTCCTAGCCATACTGAGTTTAATTCCAAAATTAAGCCCTTAATGAACCTCCTTACCTTCTTAGTCTCGGTGTAAATCAAGAAAGTTGAATAACGAAACAACTTCACAAACCTCATCTTATACCGAGTGACTGACATACTATCTTACTGCAAGTGCTCAAATTAACTCATCTCTCCGGGTGAGTGAAATGAACTTCTCTATGAGGAAAGTAGAAAATTGGGTCCAAGTGAGAGGAAATGACCTTCCGGGCCTGCTCTACTCATAAGTCTGCCACCACCTCTTGGTTAGCCCTCTCACGTAAACAGTAGTGAAATCAACTCCATTGAACTCCGTAAGACCCAACTTGTGCAAAATCTCATGACGCCTGTCTAAGAAATTCTAAGCATCAACTACGGGACCACTATCAAAACATGGAGGACGTAACTTTTAAAATTGATCCATCCTTTTCTGCTCATCAACCTATATAGCATGCCTAACCTCCACCCTAACTGCACTAATCGACTGAACTACCCCAGCTTTGGGAACAACTGGAACTCCTAGAGTCTAAAACATAGTAGTGGCCTGCTCCGGAGTGTAAGTAGCTGGGGTCTATGCTCCCCCGCTAGCTTGGGAAGTCGTTGGGACCATAAGAATCATCTCGCTTGTGCCAAACTATCGAAGTATCCCAGGATCCCAACCATAGTGTCCTGAAGCACTAGAGTAGCAATGAAACCCTCGGGAACCTGAGCAGGACGTGATGGAACAACCTGATCTGGAACCTGATCCACCTTTGGAGCTATAGGTGGCTCCTCAAAAATAGATCTAGTACGATCTTAGGTAGCTGCATGTGATCCACATCTAGGTGCTACCGCACGTGCCCTTGTATGTGCTCCAGTGCTGCCTTTGCCCTGCCCTCTACCTTTAGTAGTGGCTACAACCTGGGGCACTAGCTCCTACTCAGCAGTTGCAGATGAATGTGTCTTCACCATTTGTGAGAGAATATACGATTAAAGATTAAAATTTCATAATACAACAAGGTCACTTGAGAAATAAAGAAAGGATGAAGTTTCCTAAATGTCTCATATCCTTTCGAAGATAATTATAGATGTCTCTATACTGATCCACAAGACTCAACTAGACAAGCTCGAGACATACATAAACCATGAACCTAAAATTGTAATACCATCTTTGTCACGACCCAAAATCTACCAATGGTTGTGATGGCATCTAACCCCAAATAGTAAGGTAAGCTAACAATCATAATCACCTAACGCAAGGCAAACAAGAATAATCCGCTAATATAACATAGATAAAACCTAAATACGTCTCAGTACAACAATACCAAATGCAAAAAATTCAACAATAACTTCCAAAGCTGATAGAACTAAGTCATGAGCTTCTAAGATAAAATACAACAGAATTATAATACATAGATACTATATAGAATGAGATAACAATATAATAATGAGAAGAAGGTGACTACTACGGACTGAGATCGATCAGGCTGTACTACCTCAAGTCTCCTAAGTTAGCTACTGGGTACCCTTCTAAAATATGTTAGTGCTAATGTCAGAATTTGCACAAAATATACAAAAGTATAGTGTGAGTACAAAAATAACATGTACTCAGTAAGTATCAAGTCTAATCTCGAAGAAGTAGTAGCAAGATTTTGACAATGAGGTGCAAAAATTAGAGAAAAGAAAAGCATGCTTCTGAGACAAGATAGGTATAATAACGCGGTTCAAAAATCAGTGAACAGATAAACATGCTTATGAGACAATACAGGAAAACACACCAAATCCGCATATAAATATGATATGCACCAAGTAGCACCTATATGAATGCTTCTACATGAGTCTAGGATGATCATGCATTCTCAAGACTCAATCTTAATAAATATCCACCACATCGTTTTTTCTTCAATATGATCTAGTATGTGCCATATGCTCAACTCGATATGTGTATCACCTGTGCTCATATGGCCTAATGTAACATGGGTAGTCACCGAACTCCAGAGGGACAAATCCATATCCAAGCACTGCATAGAAATTCATCATGCCATCACATATCAATATCATAATAATTAAATAGTACTAACCATCATGGCATAACAATATCAATCCACTCAAATCTCCAAATGTGCCATAATTATATCAGTTCATATCATCATCTCCATATCTAAGGATGTACGCATACGTACAAGAAATAACCAATAAAATGTACATGGACAAAATAAATAAAGATGTGGGACGTGTGCTCATGATATAAAGTATGACGATGGTTATGTAACAACAAAGACGGCCCTTTTGCGTATTTTAACCATATTTTCCCTATTTGATATTTTACATATGTGTATTTGTAGTTATGTGATTTTCCGGGGTGCTTGGTTTGGTTTCAGTGAGGTTTAAGAGTGAATTGGGAGACTTAGTCCCAAAGTTGGAAGCTTAAGTTGCAAGAGTTGACCAAAGTTTGAACTTTATGTAGACGAATCCAAAATGGGGTTTTGATTGTTCCAATAGCTTCATATGGTGATTTTGTTACTTAGGCGTATGTCTGGATCTGGATTAGGAGGTCCTTGAGTGGATTTGGTGCTTTTTGGTGAAAGTTTGAAAGTTGAAGGTTTGGGAAGGTTGATAGGTTTGACCAAGAGTTGCCTTTGTAGATATCAGGTTTGAATTTTGGTTCTGGGAGTTGGGTTGGGTCCGTTTTGTCATTTGGGACTTGTATACAAAATTTGGGGTCATTCTGAGATGATTTGATATGGTTCGACACGAGTTGTGGAAGTTGAAAGTTCATTAGTTTCCTTAGGCTTGCATTAAGGTGCGATTCATGGTTTTGATGTTGTTTGGTATGATTCGAGACCTTGAGTAAGTCTGTGTTATGCTTTGGGATTGGTTAATATGAATGGACGGGGTCCCCAGGGCCCCGTGGTTGTTTCGAATTGAGTTCAGACCATTTTTGGACTTAGTTGGATTGCTAAAGGTTCAGGTTTCTGGTGTTTTCACATCTGCGGGGAGCTTGGCCGCAGAGGCGGAGCCGCAGAAGTGTCTTGTTGATCGCAAAAGCGGAGAATGACTGGGAAGCTTTTGTCTGCAGGTGCAGACAAGGAACTGCAGGTGCGCAGCTGCAAATGCAGCCAGTAGTCCGCAGAAGTGTACTCGCAGGTGCAAAGGAGTGATCCGCAAAAGTGGATGGTTGGGGGATTAGTTGTGTCCGCATCTGCGATGGTATTTCTGCAGATAAGGTCGCAAGTTTGACTACGTGGACAACAAATGCAGTTTTGCTGGACAGATTTTTATAGCCGAAGGGTTTGTTTATTTTATCATTTTTGGAGTTGTGTAGCTCAGTTGGAGGCGATTTTGATAAGCTCTCATCACAATTGAAGAGGTAAGTGAATTTCATTCAATTTTGATGATAGATATTGTTTACCCATGGATTATTTCATCTAGTTTATGTGAATTTGAGGTAGAACTTGGGAATTCTTTACTATGATTTTGGAGAGTTAGATTTTATGATTTGAGGGTCGATTTAAGGTTGGAATTGGGTGAAACATATATATTTGGACTCATATCTAAATGGGTATTCAGAATTTGTGAGTTTGGTCGGGTTACGGGGTGCGGTCTCGGGGTTGACTTTTTGATTTTGGTTAAATATCTTAGCTTCATCATTTGGAATCATTTCATATGGCTTTTATTACTGATATTTAAGTCATTTGGCTAGATTCGAGCCGCGCGGAGGTTGATTCACGCAGAAAGGGCTTCCTAAAGTACTGATTTAGCTTGCTTGAGGTAAGTATCTTATCTAAACTTGGTTAAGACACTAGTTTCCTGAGTTATTTGTGATGGCTTTGTGCTATGGGTGGTGCACATCTTTGGGGATTGAGCCTATGTGCATGCACTAGGGTATTATTCATGCTCGGGGTAGTGCTTCGGCTTTGGAATGCCTTGATTTAATTGCTAAGCTTCATGATGTAATGTACCTCCTATTTGTTCCCCTTTGTGAGCTATTTGTACCATATTTGAGGTTACACTGAGGTTACTCTCCATACTGAACCTGATAATTGCTACTTTCGTGATGTATTGCAGGATTGAGCTATGATAGCACACTTTGCACATGCATACGCCTTAGCATGTCATTTATACAAGTCCTGGAGTATGAAACTTGATATTCATTGATCATGTACATGTACAATAGAGCAGCAAGCTTAGGGTTATGAGACTCTGGGGCTGATTCCAGTTCAACCAGTCATTGCTGCTGGAGCCTAGGTCCATCTTTGACTAATGAGGAGCAGATGAGGTTGGAGCTATTTAAGAGGCTTGACCCTCTCGGGTTCAGTGGAGGAGAGTCAGAGAATACCCAGAGTGTTTTGGATTGGTGCCATCGGATTCTTCGCATAGCGGGTATTATGGACATTAGTGAAGTTGCTTTTACTACTTTTCAGTTGACAGGGTCTGCCTACAGATGGCGCAGCACCACTTACATAATATGAGTTCTTAATTCTCTTCTTTGAAAAGTTCGTCCCACATACTCATAGAGAGGAGTTGCGTAGAGCATTTGAGTAGCTATGCCAAGGGGATATGACTATGACCTAGTACGAGATGAGATTTACAGATTTAGCCCATCATACAGTTTGGTTGGTTCCCACAGAAAGGAAGAAGATAAGGAGGTTCATTGAAGGCCTCAACTATGGTTTACGTTATAGTTTGGCTTTAGAGGCTGAGATAGACGCTAGGTTTGACCAGGTGGTTGAGATTGCTAGACGTTTGGAGCAGGTTCGCAGGCTTGAACGTGAGGAATGGGAGGCCAAGAGGCCTCATAGTTCTGGTGCTTTTGGTAGTGCCTCATCTGGAGGCCAGTCATTTTACAATAGAGGTCGTCCTTTTAGGCTCGCTCCAGCAGCTCGTCATGTTCCTCGTGGTTCCTCAGTTAGCCACAACTCATACAGTGCTCGCCCAGTACAGTCATCATTCAGTGTGTTGTCGGCACAGAATTCTTACCATGCTCCATCTGCTAAGGGTTCCACAAGTAGTTATTCAGATTATCAAGGCCAACAGCTTCGTTAGAAGATGGGCTATTTTGAGTGTGGAGACTTGAGTCATCTCAAGAGGGATTGCCCTAGACATCTAAGTAAGGTTTTGTGGTAGATCTCACCAATGATTTCTACATCAGCAACTACAGCACTCGCACAACCAAATAAGGGTGGATCTCAGTCAGTTCGAGGTCGCCTTAGAGGGGGAGTTTGGTCAGGCGGTGGTCAGGCCCATTGCTATCAGTTTCTCACCAGTCTAGAGCCAGTTGCTTCCGATGCTGTGATGCTTCAGTCTTATTTGACTCTGGTTCCACTTATTCATATGTGTCATCATACTTTACTCATTATTTGGATATGCCTCGTGATTCTTTAGATATGCATGTCTATGTATCTACACTAGTGGGTGATCTTAGTATGGTGGATCGTGTATATCGATCTTATATGGTCACTATCAGGGGTTATGAGACTAGACTCGACCTTTTATTACTCAGTATGGTGGATTTATATGTGATTTTGGGCATGGATTAGTTGTCACCATGTCACGCTATTCTTGATTATCACGCTAAATTATGACGTTGGTGATGCGGGGTTTCCTAGGGTAGAGTGGAGAGGCTCCTTGGATTATGTTCCTAGTAGAGTGATTTCATATTTGAAGGCTCAACGGATTGTTGAGAAGGGATTTTTGGCGTATCTGGCCTTCATGATAGATGTTAGTGTTGATGATCCTACTGTTGAGCTTGTTCCAGTAGTGAGGGAGTTCCCACACATGTTTCCTGCAGAACTACCGGGCATGCCACCCGATAGGGATATTGATTTTGGTATTGACTTGTTGTCGGGCACTGAGCCAATCTCTATTCCACCGTATCGCACGACACCAGTAGAGTTAAAAGATTTGAAGGAACAATTACATGAGTTACTTGATAAGGGTTTCATCTGGCCTACTGTGTCGCCTTGGGGTGCACTGGTTCTATTTGTGACGAAGAAAGAGGGTTCTATGAGGATGTTCATTAACTACATGCAGTTGAACAATGTTAGTGTCAAGAACAAGTACCCACTACCGCGTATTGATGATTTGTTTCATCAGCTTTAGGGTGGTAAGGTATTCTAGAAGATTGATTAGAGATCGGGGTACCATCAGTTGAAGATCCGGGATTCAGATATTCCAAAGATGACTTTCAGGTGCTGCGGTCACTATGAGTTTCTGTCGATGTCTTTTGGGCTGACCAATGCCCCAACAATCTTTATCCACTTGATAAATAGCGTGTTCCAGCCATATCTTGATTCCTTCAGCATAGTTTTCATTGATGATATATTGGTGTATTCCCGCAGCTGGGAAGATCATGAGAAACACTTGATGATTGTGCTCTAAACCTTGAGGGAGAAGAAGTTATATGCTAAATTCTCCAAGTGCAAGTTCTGGCTTGATTCGTGGCATTCTTGGGCCACGAGGTCTCCAGTGAGGGGACTAAGGTAGATACGAAAAAGATTGAGGCAGTTCAAAGTTGGCCCAGACTGTCTTTTGCTACTGAGATCCAGAGTTTTCTTAGGTTGTCTGGGTATTATCGCCAATTCATGGAGGAGTGTTCACCTATAGTAGCCCCATTGACAAGATTGACCTAGATAGGTTCCCTATTCAGGTCGTCCAACGAGTGTGAGGAGAGCTTTCAGAAGCTCAAGACTGCCTTGACTATAACTACAGTCCTGGTTTTGCCTTCGGGATTGGGTTCTTATACAGTTTATTGTGATGCTTCACGAATTTGCATTGGGCGTATGTTTATGTAGGAGGGTGGAGTTATTACTTACATGATTTGGAGTTGGTAGCCATTGTTCACGTGCTGAAGATTTGGAGGCATTATCTCTATGGCATGTCTTGTGAGGTGTTCATAGATCACATAAGTCCACAACACTTATTCAAGAAAAAAGGATCTGACCTTGAGGCAACAAAGGTGGTTAGAGCTATTAAAGGATTATGATATCACCATTCTTTATCACCCGGGGAAGGCCACTGTAGTGGCTGATGCTTTGAGTAGGAAGACTAAGAGCATGGGGAGTCTTGCTTGTATGCCAGTTGGGGAGATACCGTTAGCATTGGATGTTTAGTCTTTGGCCAATTGGTTCGTGAGATTTGATATTTAGGAGTCCAGGAAAGTTCTTTCTTGTGTTGTATCACGATCGTCCTTATTTGAGTGCATCAAGATGCGTCAGTATGATGATCCCCATTTACTTGTCCCGAAGGACACAATGTAGCACGGCGATTCCAAGATGGTTACTATTGGTGATGATGGGGTATTGAGGCTACAAGGTCGGATCTGTGTTCCAAATGTGGATGGGTTGCGAGAGTTAATTCTTGAGAAGGACCACAGTTCTTGGTATTCTCATTCGGGGGACGCAAATATGTACCACAATTTGAGGCAGCACTATTAGTGGCAGAGGATGAAAAAAGATATTGTTGAGTATGTTGGTCGGTGTTTGAATTATCAGCAAGTGAAGTTCGAGCATCAGAGACCAGTGGTTTGCTTCATAGGATCGATATTCGGAGTGGAAGTGGGAGCGTATAACTAAGGATTTTGTAGTTGAGAATCCATAAACATTGATGAGATTCAATACAGTGTGGGTCAATGCACTATGGAGATCGAAGAATATAGCATTAGTGAAGGTTCATTGGATAGATCATCCAGTCGCGGAGGCCACTTGGAAGACCGAGCAAGAGATGCGGAGCAGATAACCTCACCTTTTTGAGACTCTAGGTATGATTCTAGACCCGTTCGAGGATGAATGTTTGTTTAAAAGGGGGAGAATATAACGATCCGGTCGGTTGTTTTGAGTATTTTAGGCCCGTTTCCCCTATTTTATATTTTACATAGGTGTATTTCTAGTTATGTGATTTTACGGGGTGGTTGGTTTAGTTTCGAGGAGGTTTACGAGTGAATTGGGACATTTAGTCGAAAGGTTGGAAGCTTAAGTTGTAAGAGTTTACCGGAGTTTGACATTTGCATAGACGACTATAGAATTGGCTTTTGAGGGTTTCAATAGCTTCATATGGTGATTGTGGACTTAGTTATATGTCGGGATCTAGATTTGGAGGTCCGTAGGTAGGTTTGGTGCTTTTTGGCAAAAATTTGAAAGTTGAAGGTTTGGGAAGGTTGATAGATTTGATCGGGAGTTGACGTTCTGGATATAGGGTTTGGATTTTGGTTCCGAGAGTTGGATTGATTCCATTGTATCATTGTTACTTGTATGCATAATTTGGGGTCATTCCGAGGTGCTTTGATTTGGTTCGACACGAGTTTTGGAAGTTGAAAGTTTATTAGTTTTATTAGTCTTGAAGTGAGGTGCGATTCGTGATTTTGATGTTGTTTGGTGTGATTTGCCTCTAGTTAGGTCCGTGTTATGCTTTGAGATTAGTTAATATGATTGGGCGGGGTTCCGGGGTTGTTTTTGTTTGCGTTCAAACCATTTTTGGACTTAGTTAGGTTTCTGAAGGTTCAGGTTTCTTGTGTTTTCACATCTGCCGGTGGATTGGCCGTAGATGCGGAGCCACATAAGCGGCTTGTTGATCGCAAAAGTGGAGAATGGCTGAGAAGGCTATGTCCGCAGGTGCTGACATAGAAGCGTAGGTGAGCAGCCGCAGGTGCGGCCAGTATTCCGCAGAAGTGCACTTACAGGTGAAAAAGAGTGACCCACAGAAGCGGATGGTCGGGGGATTAGTTGTGTCCGCATCTACGAGAGTATTTCCGTAGATGCAATGTCGGAGAAGCGACTAAGTCGACCACAAATGCAATTCTGCCAGGAAGAGTTTTATAGCCGAAGGGTTTGGTTAGTGTATCATTTTTGGAGTTATGGAGCTCGATTTGAGGCTATTTTGGGCAGGCTTTTAATCACAATTGAAGAGGTAAGTGAAGTTAATTCAATTTTGAAGATAGATATTGATTACCCATGGATTATGTTATCTATTTTATGTGAATTTGAGGTAAAATTTGGGGATTTCTTACTATGATTTTGGAGAGTGAGATTTGATGATTTGAGGTTAGAATTGGGCGAAACACATATTTCCGACTCGTATCGGAATGGGTATTCGGAATTTGTGAGTTTGCTCGGGTTCAGGGGTGCAGGCCCGGGGTTTAATGTTTGGGCTGACTTTTTAATTTTGATTAAATATCTTAGCTTTATTATTTGGAATTATTTTCTATGGCTTTTATTGATTATATTAAGTTATTTTGGCTAGATTCGAGCTGTTCGGAGGTTGACTTACACAGAAAGGGCTTCCTAGGGTATTGATTTAGCTTGCCTGAGGTAAGAATCTTAACTAAACTTGGTTGAGGCACTAGTTGCCTGAGTTATTTGTGATTTCTACGTGTTATGGGTGGCACACATGTGTGGGGATTCAGCCCATGTGCATGCACCGAGGTATTATTAATGTTCGGGGTAGTGCTTAGGCTATGTAATATCTTGATTTGATTGCTAAGCTTCATGCTATGATGCTCCACCAATTTGTACCCCTTTGTGAGCTATTTGTACCATATTTGAGGTTACGTTTAAGTTACTATCCCGATTGAACCTAATAATTTCTACTTACGTGATGTATTTGCCAAATTGAGCTATGAGAGCACACTTTGCACGTGCATACACCTTAGCATGTCATTTTTACCTGTCCAGGAGTATGAAACTTTATATTCATTGATCATGTACATGTAGTCCTGTTTATCTGCTTTCTGTGTGATATGATCTGGACTGGTAGCATGTGACCATGTTGGGCGGATTGTGATAATGAGCATGTGACCACGTCGGGCAGATTATGATATTGAGCGTGTGACCACACGGGGCGGATTGTGACTATTGGCACGTGAATTGTCTATGCGGTTGATATTATCAGTACGTGAGTTGTCCGAACAACACATGAGTTGTCAGTGCGGATCCAGATATTGATATTATTGGCACGTAATGTCACACCCCAAACCTGGGGAGGCGTGGCTGGCACCTGGTGCCGTACTGGCCCGAGCGAACCACTCTGTAACTCTTTTTTTCTTCTTCTAACTATCATGAGCCAATATGGCCACAACTTGTAATGCATAACTATAAGTGGGAAAACGCTATATCAATGAACCATCTTTCATAAAATATGAATACATATGGGCCGTTAAGACCTCTGACATATTGTACAAAATGAACCTCTGTCGACAAAGCCTCTAAGATTATTTGACATAAAATGGGACAGGGTACCGGCCTTCCCATAAGTTTGTAGAAAAACTCTGACACGATGACTCATAGACTTGGTAGCACTCCGAATGAGGTGGAGTCTTACCGATCCTTTGCTGAATGCCAATCTCGTCTACTATGAG